>BSDF01000003.1:111560094-111690094 GCA_027925045.1 Hypotaenidia okinawae | reverse complement strand
CTATAATTTGTTCAGGTTTAGTGTCACAAGGCTAATGACACAAGAAATTGCACACCTCCGTATGGATATATAGGGCAAGGTAAGTGCAAATAGTCAACTGGCACATTGTGGGGACAATGACCCTGTAAGTCCTGTTCTGCTAAAAATATTTTATTTTTTACAAAACCCATCTTTTTCATAACAAAATTTTAAAGTACTTCTGTACTTTCTGCATAACATCAAGACATGGAAGGAAAAGATATGCTATTAAATTTAAATAAAGTCAACATCCGTAAAACACAACACATCACCAAATTTACTACTTAAAAAAGAAAAAAATGTAGTAATAAAAAGTGGTCTTATGCATACATATAGTGCAGTCATTTTGAAGAAAACAATCAAATCTTGAAGGTACAAATAAGTTTTATCTTAAAATGATCCAGTTTAAAGCAAAAAAAGTGCTGAAGTATATTTAGTTACATTAAAAATTTGATTGCATTCATTTTTGCAATAGGTAATAGTAGAACAAATACAAAGCATATGTGAATGCTGCAGTAAATGATTGTTCTCCAACGAAAAGCAAAACATAAATGTTGAAATGTTAAAAATGGGATCAAATGCTTGGCAAAGCAAAAGGAAAAATCTTTACTGAACGGCATTCCTACTACAGAGAGCAACGAATGCCGTTCAGTAACTCTACTAGACACAGATCCTTTGTGTTTATCCCAAAATTAAAGATGTGAAAAGGCAATATTAATTTTAAAATATTGTCCTCCATCTTGAATTGAAAACACAGAATTTCTGAAAGATGAACTACATTGCTATAACAGATAGTTCAGAGGGGCACTACCAGTCCAGCAGAGATAAGAGAATGTTGGCTCCAAAGTTTATATGAAAACAAAAGCTGAAATCTTCACGTTGTCCACCTCTGATATAGTTCTTTTCATAATGGAAGTTCCCATATTCATACCATGTAATGCTTAGAAGTTAATTAAAAAGTGCTGTTTAAGCTGCTTTGAATCTTCTGTCAAGTTTCCATGGCTTGATGTTGTCTTACAATAAATTACCCATTTTTGTATCTTACATCTAATCCATGCCATTTTCTTGGAATTCAAAAACCTCATTTTATTGCCCCCACCACACACCATCCTCCAAAAACAAAAGTCACATAATATTTTCAAGCATTGTTCAAAAATAAAGCATTTTTGCAACCAATTCTTGCTATGAAACAATATGCACACAAAATGTATTTCTTAAATCCCATAAAATCCTCCAACATGAGGCAAAATGATAGTGTTTAAAAAGTGGCTGCAGACCGCAACATTGTCATTCAAAGCTGTTTTTGTTTTTGTTCATTTCAGTTCAAAATACTAAAACATTTAATCACTAAAGCATTAAAAAGAATTTACACTCTATTTATTTTGATCAGCTTACCTCTTCAGAAATATATATACCCCAAAAATGTGCATACATTAGCAGCTATAAACATTACATGGCATATCACACTATGTCAGCTTATATGAAAACGTACAAAATGTGAATGTATTCAAAAAACTATTCTGCAGTTACTATCTTTAAAGCAAGACATAAAATCATTATGAAGTCTTGTAAGCATAACACTGTTTCAAACAGAAATAAATATATAACACTTTCTGGTAAATTACAGCAGCAAAAAACAAGAGGCATCCTTTTTTTAAGCAAGACTTTCACCACTATAGCAGCTGTTCAGACCTGAATTCCTCTCACAGCCTGCTTTATATTTTCCAGTAGGGCTTTATTTTCTGGACTCTGATAACGGTCTTGATTTGTATACATGTCCGTCAAAGTGGTCACGTAAGCATCAAAATTTTGTTCATTGATTGGTTCCTACGAGATATTAAATAGTAGTTCATATACAACTTTCATTTTCTCAATCGTATATTCATTTAAGCATAACATATAATCAAGGTATATTGCCACCATTTTTATAATATTTAAAATGCCTATTTAGTTCTTACTTAATTTTACAGGATACACTGGAACAGGCCCTCCATGTCTTTGTTAGCAGTTAAATGTATCTTTATGGTTTCAGTGTTGTTACCACAAATATCCAACTGGTTGATGAAACATAAACATAAAAAAAAGACATCTATTGTATGAAGTGAACTGAAGATCGCCAAATTCCTTAACTTGTGCTCTCAATCACTTACCATATGTGGCAGCTGGATATTAGCTAGACTATGAATTAAAGACTGGCTTAAATTGGCCAATTCATGAAGAAGAGACTCATTTTGCTGTTCAATTACTTTGTTCTCCTCTTCTATCGTCTTCAGGTTGCTCTCCATTGTGGTAATCTAAAATGGACAAATTTGTGTACAATGTAATATAAGGCAAGCTGTTAGAAAGCATGCGCTCTTTGAAGGGACACATAACAGAAATACCAGGGAAAGGAGAAAAAGGTCTATTCATTCACACTTAAAAAGGTTTTGCTTGAGTCGGCAATTCTTACAATTGTTAAGGATTTCTTATTCCTACTGTGTGTTGTATGATTTTAACAGCTTGTCTTTTAAATATTGGTAGCAATGAATGAACTTGGATTGGATTCCTTTTCTTCCTGAGTTGGAAGGCATTAAGAAGAACCTTAGCTCTGCAAGTTCACCCATGTGGTCAAACACTTTTACTTGTAGGAGCCTACCCTAGGGACCTTCTGCAGTAAGTCATGCATTTCTTATATTTTCTGACATACAGATATATATTGCCCATTAAGCACGCACAGCTCCTTGCTGCTACTGTTTAGCACTTTGTAAGTGTGATTTGAGTCTATGCAAATTCACAGGGCTGCTTTTGAAAGCTGAACAGTTGTCTGTTGTTGTGATGTGTACAAATTCAGAAAGTTTTCTGATACATACAATGGCTTGCAAAACTGAAGGAACTGAAGAAAGTTTACACAAAGTCAGGAGAGTGGGTCTCTGGGGTGCGACTACACATACAGGTGAAGACAACTGAGATTATGGTCTGCCGGTGTTCCCAGGTGACCTGACACAAGTTAGCTCTGACCTTGCATGATGCCCTGCTCGAGCTAAAAAAACATTGCTTTTGAGGTACCTCAGCTGAGCTTGTGCAAGGCTCCGTGCTAACAAAGCCACAAGGATTTCAGATGAGCACCGGTGTATGTCCAACTAGTCGAGAGCCCATACAGAGCTCACTCGTATCTGCCTACACCTGCCTCTGTAGACCCGTCCTTACTTTCCACATTGGATGACAACTGTAATCATCTGTAACAAAGTGTACAGTGTGCTTCTGTGTGAGTGTAGGTCAATGACAAGAGGGCGAAAAAAGAGAAGTGGAAAAAATGCCAAAGAGCACAAGGTTTCAGATTCACAGCATGAGCTTTATCCATTTCTACACTGGCATAGACAGGGAACGGTGGGAAGAATTGATATAATTTAAATGCTGATGAGAAGGCCGAAGATTTTCATGGTAGTAGCAGGCAGAGGGGGGAAAAGTGAATATTAACTTGACTACGGGTGAGTAAATTTTAGGAAATTGTTGGCACAACCAGGTTGTCTCAAGTTTTATTCTGGACCTTATTCTGCTTATGGAAATACAGCCCATTAGTTGACAGAAGTAACTTTGACAAGTGATGTTGCTACATAAAAACGTTCTTGAAGTGTCTCTGACTGCTGGTATTTATATAGCAGTTAATCCAAGCTGTCAGAATTGCAGGGGCTTGGGTTTGTCGCAGTTAATAGATTCTGAGCTATTTCCACAGCATATGGTAGTAGGTGATACACCTTCTTCAGCTTTGAAACTGGAAGCAACTCCTCTCTTGGTTTGCTTTCAGCTTGTTTATATAGGAGAGCCACACTGTATGTAAATGCAAAACATCTGTCACAGGTACTAGTTAGAGTCAGTCATGCTCCAGTATTTACTCTAAAGCTGGTGTTTTTTATATTACAGACCAAAGTGAGGAGCCTGATGTCAAGGAAGGCCCAGTTCAGTATGGCATACTGCTGCTGCCTCACACGAACCTAAGTAGGAGCTGGCATTATATAGATGTTTATGCTAGCTGAGCACCGCTTCTTCAACAGGGCTTTTTTTCTGTTTAGTGTGAGATGCTGACTATCCGCAAACATGGTAGCGACTGACCAGCATATCTTGCAATTTCATGTACTACTTATCTTTAAATATCTTAAATGGCATACTTAATTATTGCAAAGGTGGAAATTTCCCTACGTTTTACCCTAAAAGTAAATGAATCTTCACATGTTTCTATTCTAAAATCAGGCTAACCTATTGCTTGTATGAGACACATTTATTTGCAGCTTTTGCTTTCCCCCTCTCATCTTCAGGTATTTCTGCCCCTCTGATACTTTTGGACCTGCATGTTAAGTTTGGACAAATTTACTAGGAGATCTTAGATTAAAAATACTTTCTTCCAAGTCTGATGAGTAAAGGTGGCTGAGTAAAGGAGAGAATGCACCAACTAAGAAAAAGCTTGCAGCATGACTTTTCACTTTATTAAATATAAAAGTTTCTACATGGAAGGAAAGCTCCTGTTGTAGGAAAAACCTACACTGTCACTTAGAATCCTATGGGATGCAAATCTGTATCTAACAAGACTGTTGCTCTTTCTGGTGTTCACAGAACTTCCACTATTTTCCCACTGTGTATTCCACACCTGTGAAATCTTACTGAAATCTAGGTCACACGATGTTTTTCTAAACATTTATCAGCATTTCGTTATATTCAATATAATTGTAATGCTGCAAATAAAGGGGACTGTTGACTCTGATTCCCTTCAGAGATGATAACGACTATGGTGTAATTCTCTATGTGTTGGAAATCGGAATTGTTTATCATCAGGAGAGTGTATGAATTCAAAACTGAGGCCTCTGAATTTTTGTGAGATTTGACTCAGGTGGGATTTTCTGCTAGACAACAGTAGCTAGTGGGGTAAAACCAGGTAACTGTTAGGCTAGACTGCCCAGAGACTGTGAATCTTTAGTGTAGGAGATAAAGAACAGGTTACACCAGCTTCTGACAGGATTAGTTTAGGAAGAACTGGGAAGAAGGAAGAGAAGACGACCGATTGACAAAATAATGCCTCAAGGTGTCTTGTAGCTCTGTTTTGTAGAATCCTATTAATTCTTTTAATGACACTATGTATCATTGCCAGTCATTTCAAAAAAATCTGCTACACCAAGATGTGAAGAGCATTCTTTCAACCTGTTGGCAAAACCCCCAGCTGAGGTTTTTCCCAAGAATATGCAATGGTCCCAGATAGTGCCTAAACTGATTTCTAAGAATACTCCATTGCATCATCAGAGGTATGAAAGGTGGAACCGAGACCATGGAGGTATGGCTTCTGTACTCATTTCAGATCAAAATTTGATGTGAAATGCCTAACTAAATCTTTGAATCTTGATACATGTTTTATGCTTGAATAGTGTTATCATGGGTTTATTTTTTTTAATTAATCTGGCCAAAAATAAAACTAAACATGCAGAAAGGTAGTGACAACCAGAACATTTACCTAATGTACACATAATGGCCAAACTGCTTCGCAGTTTTTAAAATCTCAGCTAAATCAATCTGTATGTAGATATCATCTATGACATTGTATTAAGCAAAAGAAAACATGAGGCAGATTGGATGCTGCCAGATTCAAAACTTAGGACAAAATTCCTCCAATATATGTGCATATAATTGTCCTACTACTGGTTATTTTTTTTGTTTTATATTCTTGCAGGTTTTTTCATCTGCAGTTGTATTTGGTCACATCAGAAAACTGTGTAAAACAGATGTCATTTCAGTAAAAGCTGAATAATGACAACAGTACTCTGAATACTGGCACAAAATAGAAGTGAGGTTACAATATCAATCTGGCTAGAGTTTAGAAGTCAAAGAAAAATCAAGTTGAAGAGGCAGATTCTGCCTTCTATTCATGAGTATACAAGAAGAGGGGGACAATGGACATGGCACTCTTCTCTGCAAGCAGCAGATGAAGAAGTAGCAGGGAATGGTTTACCTTGTTTCCATCAAGATCATTGGATGGTTAGGACTATGGGAATGAAGGCTGACAAATGGTGAGAACTTTGTTAATTACTGTTGGTATCTGTGCTCAAATCATGTGAAGAAAAAAGCACCAGAAGCTATGTTGGACACAAAAAAATGCTAGGGAAAATGTTCAATTAATTTTTTTACTCTGCCTTTTCCATCCAGTTCTATTAGTGGTGAAAAATTGCTTTTTAAATAACAGTCTAATATTAGTTTTCCCTAACTATCTGTGGAACCACTACTGCTGCCAAAGGCTGCACTTAGTGTACCACAAAATGAAGTGCAACAGGTGTTCACTTCCCTCTCTGTAATACAGACATGGCAATGATGCTGTTTGTCTGGACGCCTTCACCGTGTAACTTACGTTAATGACCATGATCTTGCACAGTATTTAAGCTGCCATTAGAAAGTCATAGCTTTATCAAAGGGAAATACAAAGCTGACCATGACAGGTCATACTTTTTCCATTATTTTAAAGAATATAATTTTCTAAGCCTTTCTCTGTGTGTGTGTGTGTGTGCTGGTAAGTGATGTGGAGACAGTATAATGGGTATTTTTTTCTGATTTTGTAAATGGCAAATTGCAGATAGAAATCTTAATATGTAAGAAACATAAAAGGGCACTATCTATTTCCTATATTTCTTCTAATCAGTCATGTAGAAAAAGCAGCTGAATTTAGGGCTTCATAAAACTGTTACCTGAGTTCTGAGTTTAATCATATCAGCTTCCATCTGGGAGTTGGATTCATTTAGTTCTTTGATTTCTTCATCTAACTGTTTAATTTCTTCATCATTTTCTATACCTGTGTGATATAAAAATAAAAGTGGCATTAAAATAATTAAGCTTTAAATCAGAATTCAGTGAATTAATTATTTCTAAATTTTAAAATAAATTTATTTCAGGTATTAAAGGCAAAATGAAATAGGAAGTGTTCTTCAAACTTTTCTTTTGAAGTTAAACCTCTGTATTTTACACTACTTTTCTCTTTAAAATTGCAGCAATTTTCCAGCAAGAATGTTGAAAAAGCTCAGGATCAATAAGACCCACCTTCTCCTTTATATGTACTGTTTTAACTTTGTATTATAAAAAATGCACCTGTGGCAAAAAATTCTGCTTATCATATGTAACTTATTTGAAACACTGTGCCCACTTATAGATCATCTGAAGAAAAAGAAAGTATCTTAACATGCTAATTTCTTCATATTGCAGCATTGTCAAAATAATTTGTAACTAATTCAGAAGATTTCTTTTTTCCAACAAAATGAAATTTTACTGATGCACTGGGATATATTGTGATTCTGCTGTTGCTTTTAATCATTTCATGGTTCAGAAGGGTGTTATTAAATAATGATATATAGGATAGTCTGCAGGATGGAAGCAATTTCTGAGTTTTTACGGCATAAACATTTAGAAAATGGAATTTTAAAGGCGCCTGCTGCATCTTTAAGCATTCAGACAGTAATAAACTATAAAGATTTTATTTATTTATCCTTTTAATTACTATACAAAGCACAAAATAGTCCTGGGAAGAGATAGAGCTGTTTTCTCTCAAGTCAAAATTTGAACTTATAAAGCTAGAGAAACTAATGCAATGTTCTTACCCTAGTGCAGATCTTGCATATCTTTTTCCACAGTGCCTAACTCTAGTAGGAAGGATGCCATGTGTCTCCCTACATACCCAAAATGTCCTTATAGGCATTCTTTCTGGGCATGGTAGATATTGTTTTCAATACTTCCCAGGTTGCAGAGAAAATGACATCCAAATCTTCCACTCCCTGGATCTAGCTCTAGAACAAAAACATCCAAGACTTTCTAGAGCTCTGCTGGAAATGTGGGTTGCAATGGCTCTAGCAACATGTTGGCAAAGCATTTTCTATAAATGCTTTGTGTCTCTCAAACACAGTCAACACCAACAGTCAAGAGGGCAGTATTTTTAGGCAATCTGTAAGTAACTACATGAAATTTTGCTAGAAAATTCAGGACTTGTGCACCTTCTGGATAAGCCTTTTGTGCATTACTTACCTGAACTGAAGCACCTACATTTTGCTTTAATTACACTTCAACTATCAGGGTACTATCCTGACTTTCATACAAGGTACTTCTTCGTCTTCCCTGCAACTCAAGGTTCCTAGGAAGGACTGCAGATTATTGGAAATGAAATGGCACAAGACCATCTACATGTGCCAGAGGTTACAGTCACAGCTCCAAATTAATTCAAGGGAGCTTATGGGGACTTGAGACTCTGGAAATTAATCCTTTTTCTCTTTTGATTCCTGCAACAATCTAAGACCAACTATCCACCTGTGATGAATAAGATGTGAACCAGAAAATTATAATGGTATATTCTACTTTATTTTAGTGGTTTAGATTTACATACACAGACTACTCCACTGCTGGCTCAGATTTCCACAGCCAATAGAGTAACCATAACTTTGGTTTAAAAAGAAGTAATATTAAAAAAGGTAATGATTAAAAATTTACCATTACTGGCCCGCTGCTTTATTGTTAGCATTTGTTCTCCAGACAGCTTTGCTTTCTTCATTGCTGAAGTAGCTCTGGGGCATCCTGATAAACTGTGAACAGTAAGGAGCCTGTTAATTTTGATAGGTCATTGAAAAGAAATCTATAAGCCAGACCTGTAATGAAAACAGTATCAGAGACAAAGTTTATCTTCACTGCCTGGCACTGAAAGAGTTTGTTAGTCCGGGAGTAAAAAAAAGAACAAACACTTACCAGTAGTGATTTCATGGCTTTATTCTTCCAAATTCTTTTTGTACAGACAACTAATATAAAAATCATATATATCTCATAAAACTATAAACCTGGGAACAACAGTCCAGGTTGTGATGCTTTTATTAAAAACTTTTGTTTTAAAAATAGTGATTGTATAAATACTCCCCTTTAAATTTACATGTCCTTGCTCTGAACTTCCACCCTTTTTAATTAGCATGTTCAAATATGGAACTGAATGCTGAGGGAAGGTGGCATGAGCTACCTCTAACATCCAAATGACTAACTTGTATAAACAATGTTTTTCTTTGGGAATATCTCCTACCAAGCTGGCTAAATTGCCCTTTTCTGAGTTGTTTCTTAAAAAGGCAGTAGCTATATGTTGGCTTATTGTTGAAGCCCAAGAGAAGTCATTCCCATTAAAATGACCTTGCCATGATGAGGGATACATATCATATAATGTATTTTTGTTACACTTATGGATGTAGATTCAGTTATCTCTCCTCTCTCATGTTGTCAAATCATTAAGCTTTTTAATTATATTGTACAAAACATGATATCAAACCACAGCAAATGCAGTCTTAGCAGGTTTTATTGTAAAACTAAAAATAATGAACAGACGGTGCTCACTGTGTTATAAACAATTGTATACACAATATCCCCTTTTAAAAAATCATATGTTTAATGTAGTTGCACTATCACAGGTAAGAGACTATACATATTCAATCTAATTTAATAATGATGGAAGACTTGCTACTGAGCAAGCTTTAGCAGTGAAAGCCTGGACAGGCTGGAGAGCTGGGCAGGGAGAAACCAGATGAGGTTCAACAAAAGCAAGTGTAAAGTCTTGCACCTGGGAAGGAACAACCGTTTCTATCAGTACAGGCTGGGGGATGACCTGCTGGAGAAGAGCTCAGTGGAGAAGGACCTGGGGGTCCTGGTGGATGACAGGTTGGCCATGAGCCAGCAGTGTGCCTGGTGGCTAAGAGAGCCAATGGGATACTGGGGTGCATCCGGAGGAGTGTAGCCAGCAGGTCAAGGGAGGTGATCCTCCCGCTCTACTCTGCCCTGGTCAGGCCCCACCTGGAATATTGTGTCCAGTTCTGGGCGCCTTGGTATAAAAAGGACAGAGAGTCCAAAGAAAGGCTACGAAGATGATTAAGGGCCTGGAGCATCTCCCCTATGAGGAAAGGCTGAGTAAATTGGGACTGTTCAGCCTTGAGAAGAGAAGACTAAGGGGGGACCTCATTAAAGTCTATAATTCTCTTAAGCAGGGGATGCAGGGGGAACCAGCCAGCCCCTTTTCATTGGTCTGTGGAGACAGGACATGGGGCAATGGCTGCAAGTTGGAGCACAGGAAGTTCCGCACCAACATGCAGAAAAACTTTTTCACAGTGAGGGTGACAGAGCCCTGGGACAGGCTGCCCAGGGAGGTGGTGGGGAGGCGGTGGAGTCTCCTTCTCTGGAGATATTCAAGACCCATCTGGACGCCTATCTCAGTGAAATGTCCTAGGGAGCCTGCTTTGGCAGGGGGTTGGACCTGATGATCTCTTGAGGTCCCTTCCAACCCCTACAATTCTATGATTCTATGATCTGGAAACTTACTATAACAATACCTTGTTGTGTCAACATTCAGTGTTCCATAGCCACTGAAACTGAGTAAAGTCATGTACTTCTCATTACATACAGTCACATTTATATTTCACCAGCAGATCCAAAGAAAGACTTTTATATATATATATATATATGTAATTTTTAATTGTGCAAATCACATTCAAACCTAATAACTTCTCTGTAATGTGGAACAAGTTTCTGAGGAATGCGGTACTTTGATTAGAAGCATTTATTTAAGTAAAGGCACAACTTCCTACTAAATAAAGTCCTCTAATTTAAGTATGATGTTTAATTATTGAAAATGTTTCTCTGAAAAGCCTGGGCTACAATTCTGAAGTGCAGCCATCCAAAAAAAGGAAACTTTTCCCAGAAAAATGTCTAAAAAAATTTCCTTTTCTCACAAAAAGAATCAGTATTCCATATTTCACACAGGTCTGTTACTGAGAAGATATATATAATAAAGCTGCACTACTAGTATTAAGAAATGGCATGATCTAGTAGCTTTTCACAGTAGCCTTGGGGTTAGGATGGCAGGCTATTGTTCCAAACCCTGCTATGGACTCACTGTGTGACTGTAAACAGCTATCCTCTTGAAATGTCAAAGTGAGCCTTGAAGCAAATTAAGGAGGAGAGGATTAGCTATAGTAGGAAAAAATCATTGGCACAGGCAAAGGAATAAAAGATAACAGTGTATGCAAAGTTTCTGCATCATTTAATTTACTTCATTTTTCTATCCTTTCAATGAGTTTCCTCATACTTTGTCCTTGCTCTTTTTCAGAAGTTAGGATCACTGGGCATTGTAACAACTGTGTTAGGTAACTCTCATCTTGGTCTGCAGCCTTTTTGCCTCGGAATGTCTCGACTGATGACAACTTATGGGACCCTTCAAAATAAAATGATGCCTCAAACAGCCCGTAAATACGGCATTCGAACAGACGAACAAGAATCCTGGATGCTAAAACTCAGCATCTGAAAGTGCAGAAGAATCAGGGGGGAGGTGGGGGGAAAAAAAGAAAAGTATATTCACAGGTATTAGAAACCTACTGTGAGATTCAGTGTTCCTACATGCAAATTTTGGTGCCAAAACCCTATCTTATTCCCAAACTATGGTTATGTACAACTAGTTTCAGGATTGCCTAAACCTGTAGATATCTTCTGTGTCTGAAAGATTACCTCTCTCCCAGTATATTCAGCGTGCTCCAAATCACAGAGGCACCCCAGATACAATGTCCCATATTTGCACTAATAAGCTTTTCTACTCTACAGAACAGGATGGCCACATTCTAGTTGCCTAGTGGCAACTAAATCAGGCCCATGCCATATCCACTGGAAAGATATCTATAGCAAGGATAGGCACTTATGTATAACTAACACCTCTACTCTAGTTCAGATATACTGGCACAAGATGTCCTCTGCCTAAACTGGAAACAGAAAGATAGGGGTTCTGTGCTCTATGAGTGCTGCAGGAACTGTTGGAGAGTTGTTCTTCATGGATTATCTACATTCTTGTGGATGGACCCAGGTAAGTCATGAGTTAGTGAGGGGGAAAACAAAGGGCTGCCCATTTTTGGCCCTACTAGTGAGGATGTAAAAGGCTTCCAAATCCTGTAGCCAGAATAGTTTTGTTCTTATGCAGTGGTGATCTAATGCAACATGCAGAGGGATGAGGGCTTCAACCAAAAGGGTTTTCTTTCCATGCATCCCCACCTCACAAGCTTACTCTTTTTAGTTTACTGACCGTTACACTCTTGGCTTTGACAATGTAGTATGTGCTGCTATGACTACCTTTAGCTTGTTATGTATCCGTCCTTAGAAGAGGCCATAAATGAACAGAAGATCCTAATTTTAGCATTCAAAACTCACAGAGGTACCAAATTCAACACAGGTGAAGATGCCTGTCGTGGTTTCACCCCAGCTGTGGGCTGAGATCCACGCAGTTGCCTGCTCCTTAAAGTAAAAGAGCAGGGGAAGAGGGAAAAAGGGAAAGGGAAAACAAGGGAAGGGAAAAGGAAGGGGCAAATAACTCCAAAACCAAGAAACTAAGAGGCCCGTGGGTTGGGATAAGGATAGTTTACTAAGATAACAGAAAGATAAAAATATAACAATGCTAACAGGACTTTAGAGCAAAAGAATATGAAACTATTGATACACAATGCAGTTTCTCACCGAACCACACAACTCAGGCCGTACCACCCAGAGCTGTCCCGGAACCCGACCGTCCCCCCAAGAAGCACGCGTCCCGAGACCACCCCTCTCCTTCTTCCCAACAGTCCCCCGTTTTCCTAGGCAGGACGTAATTGGCATGGAATACTCTCTTTGGCCCATCTGGGTCACCTGTCCTGGCTTCGCCCCTCCTTTCTCAAGAATAGAGAAATAGAAGAAGCTAAGAAAGTCCTTGACTGTCTGACTGCAGCTAAGAACATCAGGGTGTTATCAGCACTGCTTTCATTTTAACTCCCAAACACAGCGTTCCATCAGCTGCTACAAATGAAGTTAACTCTATCCTGACTGAAACCAGGACATGCCAAAGCCAGACCATGCCAACAACTTCTTCTGCAGGTCTTTACCAGTAAATCTGTCTCTCCATTAATTGTATATTTTATTGTAAACAGATTAGCTCATTTTCCTAATCCATTTTCATGAAGCAGATACTAAGTTAGTACCCTAAATTTCAGAATTGAGTTGTATTACAGTTTAATTAGTCTAACTTCTTCAGAAATTGATAGCAATATGCATCCTCTTTACCCACCATTGTTCTTAATTAAGTTACCTAAACATACTTTAAATAATTTTTAAAAAAATGATTAGGACTTTTAGGATAATCTTCTGCTCTGCAAGGAAATGCTACCTCTTCCACTCTGTTTTCTTGACTATGTATAATGCTCCTGAAGGTAACTACTCTTTCTCTAAGTTGAGAACAACCAAAAGAGGGCACAACATATGGGAAGGTAAAAAAGAAAAGAGAGCTAAGTCAGCATCACACCAGAAATGTGCTGTGGTATGAGCTTATGGAGGAGCAACATTAACAAAAAAGCTTGAACTGATATTCCAGTGAGAATGTGAGTGGCTTGAGATTCCCAGGAGACTGGGGGTAAAAGGGAGTCAGAAGACAAAAAGGAGTAGGTATGATTGTACTTGTCTTAAGTATCTGGAGATTTTATTCCTCTCTTCATGACTGGAAAACAAAATAAGCGAAAGCCATATTCGGTGGTTTAAGAGTTAAGCAACATATGCTTTAAACACCTCAAAAATAAAGAAAAGATCAAGGTAAACATGCTAGCTAGTAGTTTGATATGGATAATACTTATCCTCACAGCAAGTTTAAAGACTTTACTGTTGATGCTGGTCAATACATTTTCCTCTTATGAGTGGAATTAGTGTGTAATCCTGCTTTGGTTTATTTTTTATATTTTAATAAACCTTATATTGACTGTTACTCAAACATTGAATTCTGCAGCTTGTTCATTCCAGCAAAGAACTGGTAAAATTAATCACAGTTATCTCACTTGCTACTGACATTATTCTCATACACATAAGAAATCATGAAAAAGAAAATATAAACACAGTTGAGCGCTCTTTCCATAATAAAAAATGAATAAGGCTTTCTAATAACATTGCTGGGGGTACTGCTGTAATAAGTATAGTATAAATGTGCTGAGCCATCATTTATCTCTGCCAGATTGTGGATGCCATGGAACTTGAAGCTACGGCATTTTGGTGGGGCTGTGAAAAGCTCCAGCACCCAATTCTTGGCTCCCTCTGAGTTTCTGATTCAGCGGGAGGCGTGAGCTGCTGCTGCCACAAAAAATAAGGTATCATCAACCAGCTGAACGTCAGTACCTTGTCTCTGAGATGCAATGTGTCTTGTCTCTTGCTGAATTTCTACTATCAGGCTTAATCTCTAATTTGAGAAAGAAAAGCGCAGTCTGACACATCAACCTTGAAAGCCAACTCTGCCATATTTTACAAATACTATGAAAAATTAATTAAATTGTTAGATTAAACTGATCTAGGGTCAGATCCTAAAAACCTCCTGTAAGGGTGTGTGCTAAAATTTGAGAAGCTTTTAATTTTTGCTGGTTTTCTGGAGACATCTGACATCATAACGCATCATTTATATTGGAAACATGCTTTTGTTGGGCATGGGTGCTAAATAGAGAGGTGCATGGCTGGGACATCCTTATGCAGGTTTACTTTGTAGGGCATGACACTGCCCATGCAACAGACGTTTCGACACCCCTATACATGTAGGACTGACCAGCAGAAGGAGTGACTGGGTTTTACACCATGCAAGTTCAATCTGCATTGTCAGGCTTCTTTCACAGGAAGATTTTACAAATGGAGGGATGCAGAGGGAAAGTACTAGTAGCTCTATAAACTCTTCAAAATAAGCTGCATCCGTATGTATAGCTACAACTTACCATAACTGTCCTGAAGAATACTAACTAATGGAAACTCAATCATCTAAAAGATATGCAGAAAGACTATATATGGAAATAAAGACTATATGGTGAATGCATCTGTTAGAGTTGAACATAAGGTGAAGAATTTCTTTCTTGTTTAGGACCGTGGTTACATTATTGCAACCTACGCCTTGTCATCTAGTCAGTGGATTTAGAAAATAAGGTGAAATGGTCCCAAAATAAAAGGAAAATTATTGGGGAATAAAGTTTGAAAGGGACATCTAGCTAATGTTTAGTGCACATTTTGCCAAGAAATGTACTTTAAAAACAAAGAAATGTGGGCTAAAATCCTGAACTGCTTCAAGAATGTACTTGTGCTGTCTTCAGGGATGCAAACTAGAGAGGCGGAGTGGAGGATCATTGATCAAGTGAAGCAATTATCTGGGTGACTGATCTTAGTTATCTGGGTTCCAGCTGTGCTCTGTTAAATACATTTTTTGCCTCTGCAGACAGATGCATTATGGTCCCTCTTGAAGCTGAAGGAATTGTACTTGGCCTGTCAAGTGAAGAAATCTTTTTCCAAACAGAGAAGTAGGGATGGGGGGAAAGGAGGAGACAAAGGTCAAATAAAACATGACTTTTATATTTTGTGTGTGAAGTGCTGAAGTTTATAAAGAAAGAACATGATGCAAAGAAATCAGAGCACCAACCCGGAGTACTCTAAAAGCATCCTGAGGCCTGGAGCATAGGAAGTTCCGCACCAACATGCGGAGAAACTTTTTCACAGTGAGGGTGACAGAGCACTGGAATAGGCTGCCCAGGGGGGTGGTGGAGTCTCCTTCTCTGGAGATATTCAAGACCCGTCTGGATGCCTATCTCAGTGAAATGTCCTAGGGAGCTGCTTTGGCAGGGGGTTGGACCCGATGATCTCTCGAGGTCCCTTCCAACCCCTACAATTCTATGATTCTATGATTCTATGATTCTAACTTTATGAACATTGTAAGATGTTTATAGATTTACTACCACAGTGATTTTTCAAAAAGTTAAGAAAATGAAACACTTTTCCTCCTCAGTAAAAAAATAACATTGTCCATAGACTAGAGAAAGGAACATGTCACATTCAAGGAATCTCTTTTAACTAGAGACACATCCAAAACAAGCCCCACATGTAAATCCTTTTGAAATTCATGGAAATACAGATAATAGGGAAAACTACTGTTTTGTTTTGTTAATGAATGAAACCTCACTTTTATGACCAAGTTCCTGAGCTATTTGGTAATGTTTGAAGTTCAAATTAAGAGATCGAATTCAGTGATCAAAGTAGCCCTTTCCTCAGTTTAATATTAAATCCATGAACCACGGATTTTTTTCTATGTTGAAGGGTGTCACCTTTAGTGATTTCCTTATGCCCATGAGTAAATTCTGCTATGCACCTTAAAGGATTAAATACTCTACACACAACTCCAGCAGAGATAAAAGGAACCCTCCCAAGCCCAGCACTCATTTTTATTTGCACTCAGGGGTGACTGGCTTTTCCCCAGCTTCTTACTGAGCTGTGAAGTAAAGGGTGTCCAGGAGAAAGGTTTTGCGAACTAGCTAGTTTTGTTTGTATGGTGACTGGTGCAACTCACAGAGGAATCTCTCCTCCTCATCCACCATATAACCCCAGCTGCCTTAGTGCTATGTTAGAAGAAATTGCCTGTTCAGCTTAAGTTTTCCAAATTCTTAATTGGAAAAGAATAATTCTGACTAATGTGACCCTTTTTAGGTCTTTTTCCCCAGCTAACACACTTTGTGAGTGTGTCTTTATTTATAACTCACACCTCAATGTTGGTGTAGAAGACCTTTTACTTAAACTTTCAATAAGGAGGGAAACCTAGGTTGAAAAGACTAAAAGCCATGGAAGGTGGCAGCTCCTAATCCAAGCTGCTTTCCAAATCTGCTGAGTAAAGTAGCTGAGTCTTCTGTCTGTTTATATAAACTTTTGCATTTGTTCCAGAACTAAGAAACATTAAAACACTGCCTGAGTGGCCATAACAGAAATATAGACATTATCATTAAAACAAAATGCAATCTTTTCAATATTATTTTAGTGATATCTGATCCTTATTTCAGAAAGACTTCTAGGAAAAAACTACTTTTTTATTTTGGAGGAGAGGGTTAAAGTAGCATTAAAGTCTGGTCAGTGAAGCACCAGGCTATTGACATTTCATTCAAGATTTAGATGGTAAAACAGTGTTATAGCTTAATTATCCCTCATATGAAAGAATAAACCAAGAATCATATAAGAAAAATTAATATAGAAATTATGCATGCAGAAAACTGTAAACATTGCCAAGTGGAGAGAAAGGCTTTGAGAACAGACTCAACTGGAAAGCAATCCCCCTGAGGCATAAATATAGAACAGAAAAGTTTCTCATTCATAAGCACACATATAAAAAAACCCAGAAGAAAAGAACCTTGCGATGTTGAAACTTTAAGAGTACTGCCAACGTTGTTCTTCAGTTGGGCAGAGTAGTCCTGTGGCAAATGTACATCCTACCAGTTGTTGTTCTCCAGGTATCCAGACCCCTAAGCTGGAAGACAGGTACAGGGAACAGAACTGAAGTCCCCATAATCCAAGGAGAATTGGTTAGTGACCTGCTACACCATGTAAACACACACAAGAGAGTGTGGATGAGATCCACGCAAAGGTACTGAGAGAATTAGAAGTGCTCACCAAGCCGCTTTTCATCATTTATCAGCAGTCTTGGCTAACTGGGAAGGATCCAGCTGACTGGAGGTTAGCAGATGTGATGCCCATATACAAGAAGGGCCAGAAGGACAATCTAGGGAACTAGAAATCTATCAGACTGACCTTGGTGCCAGGGAAGGTTATTGAGAAGAACATCTTGAGTGCCATCATGTGGCATGTACAGGATAATTAGGTAATCAGGCCCAGTCAGCATGGGTTTATGAAAAGCAGGTCCTGCTTGACTAACCCAATCTCCTTCTATGACAATGTGACTCACTTAGTGGATGAGTCTAAGGCTGTGGATATTGTCTACCTAGACTTTAGTAAAGCCTTTGACACTGTTTCCCACAGCATTCTCCTGGAGAAACTGTCTGCTCATGGATTGGACAGGCATATACTTTGCTGGGTAATAAAACAGCTGCATATGCAGGCCCGAAGAGTGTTGGTAAATGGAGTTAAATCCAGCTGGTGGGTCACAAGTGGTGTTGCCCAGGGCTCAGTACTGGTACCAGTGTTGTTTAATATTTTTATCAATTATCTGATCGAGGGGATCAAGTGCACCCTCAGTAAGTTTGCAGGCAACACCAAGATGGGCAGGAGCATTGATGGTTCTACAGAGGGATCTGGACAGGCTGGATCAATGGGCCAAGGCCAACTGTATGATGTTCAACAACACTAAATGTCAGGTCCTGCAATTGGCTCATAACAACACGATGCAACACTAGAGGCTTGGGGAAACGTGCCTGGAAAGCTGCCTGGCAGAAAAGGACCTGTAGGTGTTGGTCCATAGCTGGCTGAATGTGAGCCAGCAGTGTGGTCAGCTGGCCAAGAAGGCCAACAGCATCCTGTCTTGTATCAGAAGTAGTGTGGCCAGCAGGACTAGGGAAGTGATCGTTCCCCTGTCTTCAGCACTGGTAAGGACACATATCTAGTGCTGTGTTCAGTTTTGGGCCCCTCACTACAAGAAAGACATTGAGGTTCTGGAGCATCTGATGAGGAGTGGCTGAGGGAACTGAGGTTGTTTATTCTGAAGAAAAGGAGGCTGAGGACAGACCTTATTGGTCTCTGCAGCTACCTAAAAGGAGGTTGCAACCAGGTGGATGTTGGTCTCTTCTCCCAGATAACAACTGGCTGAACAAGAGGAAGTGGTCTCAAGTTATGCCAGGGAATGTTTAGATTGGATATTAGGAAAAATTTCTTCATCAAAAGGGTTGTCAATCACTGGAACAGGCTGTCCAGGGAAGTGGTTGAGTCACCATCCCTGGAGGTATTTAAAAGATGTGTAGATGTGGTGCTTAGGAACATGTTTTAGTGATGGACTTGGCAGTGCTAGGTTAATGGTTTGACTTGATGGTATTAAAGGTCTTTTCCATGCAAAATGATTCTGTGATGCTATATCTTGCTAATTAAAGTTGCTTAGTCAGCAAAGAGGTCTGTGGGTGGGCTTCTCATATGAACGAATGAGCTTTGACCTGTATCAACCCTGAATAGGGAAAGAGATTTGGCTCTTGACCAATGATGGAATAGCTGTTCAAAAATCTCTCATTATTCTTTGGTGAGTAAGTAAGCACTGCAAGTTACAGTGGCCCTAGCACTAAATTATGGGGAAGGACTGTGCACGTACCACTGAGTGTCCCAGGATCTGGAAGCTGGCTACTGCAAAGTGTATCAGCCTCTCTTCTGTCCTGTGACTGCACACAGGACAGATGACCTGAGGGTGGATTTCCTGCTCACTTAAACATGAAGGGAAGACAGACTGAGATTTCCCTGTGTATAAATAGATAAGGAGTATCTCTAGCTATAAATCTCTGATTAGTATTCTTGGGCAGCTAAAAATTTCAAATGTTCTATTTAGTGACCAAACCCAGCCCACTTGGGCACTTGAAAGTGAAGCACTGTTTCTCCAGACACTTCTACAGAAAGCAGACAGAAAAAAGGTACTTTAAGAGAAAAATTTGTCCCATATGAAATCTAAAATGCCATCCAGTCATCTCTGCTTTTTCATAGGCTATGGACAAACAAGCTTATAACCAGAGAGCTTCTGCTAAGTGCCTGAAATCAAGGAGATGTCATATTGCAAGCACCTGTACAAATTACTGTCTGCTGTCATTTGTCAGGTCTCCTCAGCAAAATGATTTTTCTTGTTTATATTGTGCAATCTGCTTTTTCTAATATGAATTTCACATTATTTTCTCCTTGACTTTCCCAAGGTAAGTAAACCTCTTAAGTCCTTTTAGATTAGCTCTGTTAGGAGCCTTCCAGTTTAAATAGACCATACATCTGATTAAAATGCTATGCCATCCTTCTTCCAGCTCATAATGAAAAATGCTGGCAGAACTACCCACAGTTGAAGGGCCTCTTTCAACAACCAGGCTCTGCATTTAGTCACTTCTGGCTACTGCCAGGTTTTAACTGATCTGACTGTGATCTTCCACAGTGGGTGTCTGGCCAGGCTCAGGGATTGTTTGGGTTTTTTTCAAAGGAAATTTTCATAGGGAAAAAAGGTCAATGTCTCAGAATAGATTTGTATACCATTGATTTGTACATATGCCTTGTTTTGTCCATGCTGAGGGGAATATAACTCAGTCTAATGTGATATAATATTTATAATTCAGTGAATATCTCTATTTCTCCATGAACTGAAGGAAGACTTGACATTTCATTAGGCATTGTTCTGAGTTTAGAGATGCATTCTGCTGTACTCATGAAAACACATGTAGATTTGGCAGAGTTATAAGCCTCTGATAGACTGTCACTTGGAAATGCTCAGTAGAAGTGAGTCTGTGTTTGGTTTCAAGACTGTCCATGTACTTTGTGCGTATGACAACTGAGCGTGCCTTCTTTGCCATCAGCCCCATTCAGGGCTGCAGAAGACCAGAGCAGAAGGATGTTTGCTGGAAGTAACCCTTATGTGATCATGTGTCCTGTTCCTGGAGAAGCTACTGGAAGGCCTGATACCTCAAATGCTGAGAACTAAGAAGTGCAGAAGAAAAAAGAACAAACAGGAGTGTGGGGACAGAGAGGGGAAGGGAGCCAGCACACATGCTTTAGGATGAGAAGAGGAAGGTGCTGAAAAGTGATTTTAAAAGTCCCTTTTCCCTCAAGCTCATGGGTTAACAAAAAATTCCTAAGGCAAAAAAACCTTTGTACAGCAGGATATTTTATTTTAATATTTTTCTTCTTTATGTATATCAAAGCATCTACATTTAATTGCTATGTTTGTCTCCTTGCCTTCATGGAGATGTCAGCACATTTGCATGTTTTTTATCTTCCAGTAATGTCACCATGATGACGTTTATCATTGTCAGTTATAATTACTGTTAAATGCAGTGAGTTTGGTTAGTTCTACTCTTAACATTGTACGACTTTCTCCTGATGAATTGCAATATAGAGCTTGTAAGAAAAAAACAAGAGGTGGGAAGCAGCAAGATAAATCAATGGCAGGCAGGGGACAGGCAGATTAAAAGCAAACAAACAAGAAACTCCCTAAACAACTTTTAAAAACCTATCAGGGAAAAAGAGAAACAATGAGAATTAAGAGTGAATTAATGTTGACTCAAATGTGGCACAGTGTCAACTCACTGTAGCAACAAAAACAAAGGACAAGACTTGTCTTGACAAGAAGCCTGGCTAGAAATAGATGAAATCAAATAATTTAATGAGCTGCATATTAAAAATTTCTTACAAGTCTGGAGTTTGACAATGGTTACATTTCTTAAGTGGATAAATGGAAGAAGAGCAAAGATTCAATCTCTGCAAAGTTTGTTACCATTTTCAACATTATCTTCAACATAGCGTAGGAACGCCTTTCAAAAGTGCTTTTTAATCTTTGGTGTATATATATATAAATTATATCTATCTATATATATATAATTGCTGGGCACATGGTACTTTGGAAGCTTAGAGCATCCTGAGAAATTATCTGGCAGTTTAGATACTTGTGTTTTAAGGGATGCTTGGAATTATTTTTTGTTGGTTTTATACAAGGTATTTTATCATGATGTTATCTCACTTTTGCACTGTGGTTCATAGCAACAGACCATTGTGTTAGTAGTCTGCATTTTCTGGTATCTTTAATTTGCATTAGTCCACAGTGAACAGTACATCACAAATATATCTTTTTATATATATCCATATAATCTCAGGCCTGATACAATTTACATTATATTTTCATTTGTTTAATAAAGCTTTTAAGTTTTCCCATCTGCACCTTTTTTTTTCAGGGTTTATTTCAAATAAGCTCCCTATCCTGCTGAAAAGCTGACACCTGCTAGGAACCAACTGCCTCCACCTAAATTCTGTGCACTTTAATTTCTCCATGAACTGAGAGGAGTAGCTAACATTTAGTATCTTAGACAACTTAGCGTAATGGAAGTCTTGCTGTCTTATCTATAGGCCTCATGGAGCACTGCATCAACACAATGGCTGTTTCAGGTCCAAGATTCCACAGGACTGATTTTTCTCAAAAAAAAGAGGTTGCAAGCCTACACACAAAACATAAAAATCAAAATAATTTGAGGCCTTCTCATGCCCCTAGTAATCATTCAGCTCATTTTCACCAGACTCATTCACTGAACTGATGCTAAGTATTTTTATGTTTTTAAATGGTGAAGTTGAGAAATGCTGATGCTAAAAAAGGATGTGACTTCAGGCAAAGAAAGACTGAAAGCTCTACAATAATTTAAGGAACAAATTTACAGTCAGTGGCACATATTTGGAGATTCAATTCATCTGGATTAAGGACGTACTGCCCCCTCTGGCACTCTGCATATCAACATCCACCACAGAGAAAGCCTGGGCTAAAATGCTGTTCTACAGGCTCAGGCTCAAGCTGCGACCCTGAGCACCAGGAGGTTTGACTGTAGGTGGCACTTACAAACTTCTTCAGGAGCTGAGGTCAAGGGCACAGGTTTTTTTAGACAATATTTATTTCTAGCAAGGCATATTTCATGAGAAAAAGGATCTGCACATGAAAAATCTACATATCCATCCTTTCCCCATGTGTCATCTACCAAATGCTTTGGGTGTTTGGGAGCTCAGAGGTTTTCAGGGTCTATGTGAGTGCTGGTATATGCCTGCTTCTAGCAAGCAGTGGCTGAGGGCAGCTCCGGTCTGAGTTTTTATCTTTTTATCTTTTCCTAATCTGCCTGTTCCCAGGCTTAGAAATGCAGCTGTGCAGCTCAGAGCTGTGACCAACCTAGAATTTTTGGAGGAAACAGCACTGACAGTGCTCCTTCACCTCAGGACCTGAGTGTGACACAATGGCTGAACTGAGTGCACTGCTATTATCTTCCTGCAGGCTTTCTGACAGCCTTGCCAGTACCTCAGGCTTCCTATGTATGAAGTGGATAGCACGTGACAGTCATATGTAAATATTTTCCCTAACTCTCACAATTTTTACATACCTTCCTTTAGACATGAAAAGGCACAGGATGGTGCCCATTACTTCCTTCCAGCACATCCACATATTTTGCAAACAGAGAAGAATGTACTTGCTGCTCAGACAGAAATGCTATTCTATACAGCTGTTTATGGATCTTGGAGTCCCACAGTCCTCACTGAGGATACAGATACACTGAAGAAAAAAATCCCCTTGTCCACATTTCCATTTCTATTTACCACTAGTATGTAAATTGGGAAAATACTTTTAAGTTTATCATCCTTTGTATATGTCATGGTTTAACCCCAGCTGGTACCACACAGCTGCTCACTCCCCCTCCCTGCTCTCAGTGGGATGGGGAGGAGAATGGAAAAAAACCTCATGGGTTGAGATTAAGACCGTTTAATATGATAACAAAGAGAGACAATAATAATAATAATAATAATAATAACAACAACAACGATAATAACAACATGATGCACAAACGTAATTGCTCACCACATGCAGAAAAAACCCAACCCAATGCCCAGTCTGTTTCTGAGCAGCGATACCCCCTCCCAGTTCACTTCCCCACTTCTATGCTAAGCCTGATGTTCTCTGGCAGGGAATGTCTGTCTGGCCAGTCAGGTCAGCTGTCCTGGCTGTGCTCTCTCAGCTTCTGGTGAACCTGTCAGGGCGTGAGAAACTGAAAAGCCCTTGACTTGGTGCAGACACTACAACTACCTAGCAACAACTAAAACATCAGTCAGTAGTCAACAAGTTTGTCATCCTAAATCCAAACCACAGCACTATGCCAGCTACTAGAAAGAAAATTAACTCTCTCTCAGCTGAAACCAGGAGAATTTATTATAACTTTACTGGCACATGTTGCGCTAGTTTTGGCTGGGATAGAGTCAATTTTCTTCACAGTAGCTTGTGCCATGGTATATTTTGGATCTGTGCTGAAAACAAGGGTGTTTCAGTCACTGCCAAGTACTGCTAATGCAGAACCAAGGCCTTTTCTGCTTCTCACCCCATCCCACCAGCAAGTAGGCTGGGGGTGCACAAGGAGTTGGGAGGGCACACAGCTGGGACAGCTGACCCAAACAGACCAAAGGGTTATCCCGTACCATATGATGCCATGCTCAGCAGGTAAAGCTTGGGGAAGAAGAAGGAAGTGGAGTATACTTGGAGTTATGGGAAGTAGCTACTGAATTCCTTATTTTGCTTGGCTTGCTTGGACAGCTTGTACTTTACTTAGCAAACTGTCTTTGTCTCAATACAGGTGTTTTCTTGCTTTTACCCTTCAGCTTTGATTCCCCATCCTGCTGGGAGGGAGGGAGCTCAGGTTTGATTCCCCATCCTGCTAGAAGGGAGGGAGCAAGAGGATGTGTGGGACTAAGCTCCCTACTAGGGTTAAACAACAGCAGTTTTCCATAGTAAAAGGCATTTAAAAGCTACATTGCTCAGTTTGAAATGGGTGAACACTGACTTAAAAGTGGGCAGGAGATGGGAGCAAAAGCACTGTTTTGGATCTGAAAAGGCATTTCTGAATGTAATTTCCACTGAAGTCAGCACAAGCATATGTCCCCTTCTGTGCTACGGAGAAGGTTTGCTAAATCAAAGTATATCCAGAGAAAGTCCCCAACTGATCATTGTGTTAGAAATGATGCCATACAGAAAAATCTTTTAAAATCAAATGTGAGGATGCATGGGCCTGTTCAAGAATGAAACTGGAAATCTGCAGTATAATAACCAATTTACATTTCATTATAAACTACTTCATTTACTTATCTACACACTCAATGCTTACATGCCTTCCAATTCATTTTCATATTGCTGATAGGTCACCTAATTTCACACTGGCCTCTCCTGTTAGCACGGGCTCCTTTTTCAAGTATAGCACTCTTAATCCTACGCTTCATGTCCTTTCTGATAACCCCCTGTTGCCATGCTTTCCTATGCAAAACTCCTTGACAAAGTAAAACTATTCACATGAATTTCTGCAGACAGGCATGGCTAACATTAAATAAACAGAAACCCTTCCTGCTGCTTTTGTTCATAGGGCAGGATTCAAACCTTACTGCAATTTGTGACTTTTTCAACTGACTACATATTTCTACTTCAGAAGCATATATGTACAAATATGCACATATTTAAATTCCGGGCTACTTAACACCAGTTCTACCAGGTTTTTGACTAAGTACTGATTTACCAGCACTTGTGGATCATCTTAAGGGTTCATTGATATCAGTAGAATTACACTATATGTACAAGGTACCATACAGAATCACAGAACGTTAGGAGTTGGGAGGGACCTCAAAAGATCATCTAGTCCAACCTCCCTGCCAAAGCAGGATCACCTAGACTACATACAGCTCTAAGAAATCTTTGCCTTAAAGCCGTAAGTAATTATTTTTAAAAATTCAACAGTTGGAATCATTTTCACAAGCCAGTGTGCCTCTCCAATTTCCAGAGTATTACAGCTGCTCGGACAATAGCCCATTAAGAGCTGTCTATGAATGGTGGAATATAAAATCTCAAATAACACATTAAGGACACCACACATGCAATTAATAAATATGCTTACAGAAGTCTGCTGATAGAAAAATATTTGCATTAGGGAAGAAAAGTGACCTATGAGGAGAGAAGTAAGCTCTACTTCGAAATTGAAGACATTTTAACTACTCCGTTAATGGCCATAGACTTTCTTTCTCCCCATGCATGCTGGACACACAGTTGTATCTGTGAAAGACTGTTGTTAAGCTTTGTTTCAGTCATAGCATTGTGTCTTTTCTGGCATTTGAGATTTCCAGACATAGCAAAATATTGTTAGAGGTAGAAAGTGAGATCACAGCCTATTAAAATGGATATGCTAAAAGTGAGGGGTAATTCCATCCCTAGGTAAAGAAATGCATAATCTCTAATTTAGGTGGAACTGGTCTCCAGATTAGGACACTTAGATTTAAATGTCTGCATACGAACTATGTGTTAAAGCTGCCATGGAGCTCTGGGGCCCATTCATTTAACAAGTCTAGCACCCTTCCAGATCCCCTGCTACACACATTCAGTCCTCAGTGTCCCAAAGAATGGGAATGTCTCACAAATATTCAATCATTCTTTCCGGCACAGTATGGCCATGCTGCATGCTCCATCAATACGCCCAATGGCATAAAGCATCTGAGTGTAGGCAGAAGGATCCCACTCCCTGATGATGACATTCAGGGTACAACTCTAATCAAAGGCAGGTGGTTACTTCACAGGTGAACTGAACAACTCTCCAGAATCACTTGACTTCATTCACTGGAAGAGGACCAAAAGCACCTTGTTCCCCTATAAGTAGATTTTTTAAACCTCAATCCTATGCGCAGAGTTTGATTCAGAGTTGATTCAAGCATGAAACGCCATTTGAGAAGACATCATTAAAGCCAGTAAATATGGCAATGGACTACTGCAGATATGTGGCTTTCTGAGCAACAGCTAAACGCTGTATAAATTATCCTAAAGCATCCTAAAAGGATTCAAGTGCTTTTCTTTGCATGAGCAAATGCCCTTTTAACAGCATTTTAAGAATCATACAAGAGTTAATCATATTTTTAAAATAATATAGCTTTTTATTAATATTCCCATAGCTGATAGAAGCTTCAAGAAATTGTTAAACTTGCTCACAACAACTAAGAATATTGCTGCTTTGTTATATCAAGATAATTCAGTAAGATTAGTCTACTTCATTCAGTCTTTTTACATAACTTTTCATCCTCTGGTGCTCTCCTCTAACAAGGGACCCTTACCCAAAAGATTTTATAAGATAAACCTTTTATATGTCTCAGTTTCTACTTAAGATAATGGTACTCAAGAAAGCACATGGCTTCTATGTGACTAAATATTTAGGTTTTGCCATTACAAAAGTATTTTTTAAAAAATATTTTAATTTTATTCTATTTTTAATGAAAACATTCCTATTAAAAATATCTCTAGGTACTATTTGCCCCATAATTTTTAAGAACAGTTAAATTAGGATCAGTACATTCTTTTTAGAAGCTAGATGCTCTTGTTGCAAGGTTTTTCTCCTTGAAAATGTAAATATTATGTAAATACTCATTGAAAGCAATCTCTCAGTACTTGTATCTTTCAAGTAAAGGTAAAATATTTTCAAAATTTTAATCACAGATCTTTATGAGTTAAATAAGAGGCTCACCATTATGAAGAAAGCTGAACTGAAATATGAACACTAATACTGATGTTTTACTGAAAGTCAGAAACCTAAATCCACCTGTGGACACCAGCACAAATGACCAGGCCTTATGCATCTGCTGCTCCCTAAAGCCTATGGGACCTGCAGGCTGTGTAATACAATTGAACACTTTAGGTAGCACCTCAGGCCATGGACGAGAATCCCTTCACGGTAGGTACCATGCAAACACTAAACAGAAAACCAGCTCTGAACCTAAACAATAAATAGGAACTACGTGCACAAAGTCTGGAGAGGTTGCAGTAAGGGTAAGGCTTTTGAGTTAAGCTATAAAGGGTCATCAGAGAAAGAATCAAAGAAGATAGTTACAGGCAAGAGAGGGAGTAAGTACACTTTTCACCTCTATATCTATAACTGACTACAAAACAAGATCATCTTGGTTTAGTTAAGTAAAAGGTACAGAAGTTCAACCGAGGTCTTGCTGGAGAAGGGTGACAAATTAGGCACATCGGCTTGACATATTTGAAGTAATAGAATTTATATTAGTGATTACATAAAGAGAAATTTGCTCTGGCATTACAGTGATGTTCAGGCAGATCCCCACCCAAAGCTCCAAGAACACCCATGCATTCTCATAAGCTAATACCTAAAATGGCAGCAAGATTTATCCCTAATAGACTGGCCACTTTCTCTTCCTTAATCTCTTCAAAGTAATGAAATATGTCATCAGAAGTTCTCTTACTTTTGCAAAGTTTATGAAAAAGTAGGATTTGTACTTTTTTTGTTAAATACATGTATTCTGTTAGTTTTAATTAATCTGCTGTATTCTATTTTTATTGTTTTAAACAAACTTTTTTATTACCAAGTGAATAAAAGAACCTTGTTTTTGTGGAACTGGTTCCTTAAATTCTGTAGTTTCATGCTCTGATATTTGGGAACCAACAATGTGTTTGACCTCTCTGAAAACCAGGCAGGTTCAGATGTGTATTACAAAGTATACCCTAAGGCAATTTGTCCAGAGACACTCAATAAACCAGTAGCTGATTTACAGTTATTGTCATGCAGACTTTTTTCCCTAAAATTTTCTGTGCATTCTAGATTCAGGTTCAGGTCTCTACCGGCAAGAACTTGCATCAAAAAATTCATGTGTCTTGATTTGCAATCATCTACAAACATCTGTAGGAAGATTCATATTCCAAAGGAACAGAGAAATGCCATGACAAAAAGCTGTATTTCAAATCTTGCTAATATAACTTCAATAATACACACAAATGAAAAAAAAAAAAAAAGCCATAGTTACTCACCTGCGATGAGTAAGAAAACTACCACTGACATGTCCTGAGCCATCACATCCTGGGGTTGGACATGACATTCCTTCCGTCTTCACTGACTTCCAAGAGAACTGTGAGCCATTTAGGTACCCATCCTTTTGCCTTTTGGCAGCTAGAGGACACCCTGATGCACTGCGATGGGATGCATATTTTCCAGTTATATGACCCTGACCATCACAACCAGGAACTGGACATCTGGATAGCAGATAGATGAGATAAACTTTATTGTCTTGCCATCATATACCTGGTAGCCTCTACAACAAAGTCAAAATAAACCCGACATGAAAAGAAAAGAACAATCATGCACTGTGATCTTAAAAATAGTCAAGATACCCTGTAGTGGGTAAAATTACAAGCAGAACTTTACTAATTAAAAAAAAAAAGAAGTTATTTGATAAACTGTAAGAAGGCTAGCCAGTAGATGAAGCCACAGATGTTGATATTGTGCAATTTGCAACAAAAGGACTGAGATATCTATTTGAATTGCAGGTGTTCATTACAGTAAATATCACACTGGAAATGAAATGTTGGCTACTGAGCTCCACTGAGCAGGGAAATTGCCCATAAAAACTCTATAAGCATAAAACCCTACTTAGTATAATCCTTGGTACATTTTATTTATGTGTGCAGAATTTAAAGAAGACTTGTCAGAATTTATAAAATGTTAGGTATAAACACTTAAGTATAAAGTGATCATAGTGCTTTATCAGAAATGCTGAGCACCTTTAACCAGTCTCTGAATAGGAGAGACTGTAACAAAGTATGTGCTACAGTCTAGAGAGATCAATGAAGGCAGCTCTGTATTCATCTGATGGTTTTCTTTACTTGGGAATTCCCCCATACATTTACTCTGTATACTTCCAAAAAACTAAACAACTAGGATTAGAAGGAACAGGTTGCAATCTTCAAAGTGAAATGTTTAAAGATAATAATGGGGGTTTTTTCAGTATGCTGCTATATAACATGTGTCAAAACAAGGCTGGTTGCTTCACTGTTCGTCTTACACCAAAATACTGCTACAACTCTCCACTGAAGATCCAGGACTGAATGGTCTAAGCAGTCACTAAACCAGCTGAATTCAGTGGCCACTGGTATCAGAGCACCTCTGAAGAAACCAAGGCTTATAGGTAGACATTTCTTCCTCTTACAAACCACACTGGCAGTCAAATTTGCTGCAGCAACCTCAGATAAATACTCAATTTTCTATCTCCACAGCTACTTTATTTAGCATGTATGGTTTGCCTATAGCAGGTAAACAGGTTTACGGGGTGGGGGGAGGTAGGAGATAAAGATCTATGTAATTTTGTAATTTCATCTTAAAAAAAAAGGTATTAAGAACTGTTTCTAAATTGTAGAAGATTGAATCCTTGGCTAGAATATATCATCACAGACCCTTGATTTGCAGTTTGCAGAGAAATCAAATGTGTTCATCTGCTCTTGGATAGCTATCACACAATAACACTTGCCACAGTAAAAAGCTGAACATATGTATGACCTTATAAAACACACAAAGGCACTTGGACAGTATTTGTTCTCACCTAATTGGCTCTTGATCTTCTTTGTCTTCCTTGCTTTGTGCTATCCTGATTCCACTTTTCTTTGCTCGTGGACAGCCTGAAAGACTGAGTGAAAGAAAACATTTTAAAAGGCAACTCCTAACTCTTAGTTACAGTTTATAAGGGAAATGTTTTCTATCTGAAAGACTGGCAGAATAGGTAATTCCATTCAGTTTCCAAAAGCAAAGCTCAAGCGTTTTACGCAAGGAGAGCTGCGGTGTGCAACCACGAGGGGGAATCCGCGTATCTCATATTGCGATGGCGGGAAGGACGGCAGGCACTGTGCAGGCCACACACACAGGCAGTCCCAGAGGAGCCAGGGAAAGCAGCTCTGAAACCCTCTGCCTAATAATCCATCCAGCTGACTCAGCAGCGGCAGCGACAGCTTTAAAAGGAATAGAAGGCAGTGTTTCAGGGCTGAGAGATATTACATCATTCTCTATGCATCTGAGAGGGAAGGAAGAATAGGCTCAAAAAAACAGGAGTCTTTGGATTTCTTGGTAGGACTAAAGATTTCTCCAAGGAGCACATCAGAAACAGTATCAGACCTTCTCAATTGTCATGTAAGAATCCTATAGAAGTGTTGAATAAAAGCACAGCAGAGCTCAGAGCTGTATGATACCTTCCTGAGGAAGAGTTTAAGTGCTCAGAACTTACCCAGACAAAAAGATTTGATAGAAACAAAGTTATATCTTAGGCTAAGCAATGTTACATTTAACCTGACACTGAGTATGTTTTTAATCATACAAGGTGGAAAAAGACACATCTGTTCCAAGGTTTTGTAAGCACAGATTTCGTTTTGCATATGAAGAATTCATTATAGAAAGCAAATTAATAGATATTTAAGATTTTATTAAGTAATTGCTATATGAGGACACAAATAGGTCTAGCAAAAAATCATACTTTGCCCTTTATTTACATGCGATTTCCACCTTAACCTATCAACATTAATAAAGAAATCCATCAATACTTCAAAAGAATTGCCATGAGAGACAAGTAGTGTTACCAAAGAAAAATTTCCATAGAAAAAGAAACTAAATAGAAGATTAATTTTATGTTTTCATCATAAGAGGTACTGCAGTGTTGCATAGTAGACCCTGTCTTCAGGAAGAAGATACAGAAACTGGTTTTCAGCTACTTTTTCTTGTTAAGACCAGTGTGTACTGGGAGGCCCATCACAAGGGTGATGTACTCAGAGACAGAATTCCATGTTGGAAACACAGGCCCAAAAAAAAGAGTTTATATGCTGTCAAGTCATAAATAAGTCAATTAAAGAAAGGGAGGCATACATTGGACATAGTGTATTACCTAGCAATGTGCAGTGAGATGGCATGGCCACATGTATAGTTGTAAACCGGAGGGACCTACAGCTGCTGTCTTGACCCAAGATCTGCAAGCTCACACCCACACAGCTAGACTCTGTCTCTGAACAGAAGGACAGCTACACCCATATTGCTTATAGAGAATGATCTGGAGCCCCACATCATATCTGAGAATTTCCTAGAAGAGTTTCAGTGCCCCAGATCAGTACCATGCTAGGGAACATGTTAATTCAATAGTGTGGGCATCTGCACACTGTTGCTTGGACCTTTACTCTCATCCCATTTAATTTCCTAGTTCAAATGCAGCTTCCATCTTCCTTTTAAAAGCAAGCTGCTGTTTATGTCAACTTGCATCATGCACACCAAAGTGCTACAGATCCCTGTGTACAAACCAAACCTCAGAAAGCCCATGCCACTTAAAAATAGCTTTCTTTGAAAATAATAACATCATAATCTGTATGAAGACAGAGGAAGGAGCAACAGAGTCTGGAGGATTTAGAATGAGAGGTAGCAGGGTCTAGGTCAAGGGGGCAGTTTAGGAACAGGTTGGTTCATTGCCCCCCATACAACATGGACTGCACAAAGTAATGGTAAGAGAACAGGAGTTACAGATATCCCTAGCTTATCTGTGAGACTAGTCGTACCCACTGTGTGAGAATAATCAGGCTTTTCATCCAAAAACTAAATAGTTAATAGAAATGCCTCAGAAAGCAATACTTTTTTTAGTAGGTGTACAGATGGGTATGCTTGTAGATGATGACATTTTCCTAACAAAATCTGAATGAAGAATTTCTGCCTTGACTAATGATTTAGTGCTTTCTACATATTAAATCAATTTAATTATCACCTACTTATTGGTATTTTGGTGCATCATCTTTTTGCAATAGATCTTTCTATTCTGGCACTATGATTTATTAGAAAATACTGAGACCTTTCAGGTCTTCTAAACAGACATTTTCAACAGACAGCTTCTGAGGTTATGATTAATTCATTTCTCCTCTGACAGCAGATTCACCAAGAAAACATATGTCATGGATGAGTCTTTGCTGTAATTTTTTTAAAATCCTATAATAACCAAAAGCTATTACAAAGTAAACATACTACTTTGTTTTATATCAGTTTATTTCCTTATATATGGAGATAAAAGACAGCAAGGGAAATTCAGCACCAGTATACGCAATGTAAATTCTTGCATACATTGAATGGGTGTGTGGAGCTACAGCGAGTTGTGGCAGCATTAAATCTGCCTTCGTGTGTGCTTGCTGTTGAGCAGCCATTTTATATACAAATGATACCGAGACATGTTGGCAGCCATTTAGGAGCGAAGTTTATCATTCCTTTCCTCCTGAAACTAAAAGAATGGGAAGGGATGGTATGAAATACAAATAAAAATGTGACACTTGGCCTTCTGCATCTTCACTGTCCTGTTTATTTCTGGTTAAATATACAAAAACTAGTAAGGTCAGGGCATAGCCACACCAAGGATATAGTTGGTAGAGGTGTGAGCCAGTACTTCCACACATAGTTAAATGCAGTTATAAATTTGACTTTAAACCTCTTTGACAGTAATTTAATCTCCCACATCATGTAGATGCTTGTAAAATGTTTACATCTTCTCCTTTATTATGTTACCTGTACTTTTAAAACTTAACTGTGCATTACCGAAATTGTTGTGAATTTTCATTTATACAGCATGTAAAGGTATGGCATATTCCCAATATCTATGTTATTTATGTTTTAATTTTAAACTTTTTCTTACTTCTACTGGTAATATATTTAAACTGGGAATTTGTGCACTGACTAGTTACAGCCAGTTGTAATCCTACAGGGACTTGGTGAAGTAAGCAGATATCCAGATTCAACAGTATTGCTACGCATGGGAGTAAAGAGCTTTTACTAACAAAAGAGTAGTGGGCTACACTGCTGCTTTTTGACAAAAGAGTGGATAGCTATTTACAAAACACAGTGCAGCTTTTCTCTACTGATTTATGCTTCTCAAGCAGCCATGGGGGAATTGCTAATTACACAGCATTCGTAACACAGCAGCCTCTACAGTGGCAACACTGCAATTCATTTTGTGGTTACCAAAACTACTCTAACTAGTAAACGCGAAGCTTTGGCCCTTAGTAAAGACCACCGTTACAGTTAAGGCAGTTAAGGTAACAGTGTTAATCCATTCTCTTTCCATTCTGCTGGCTTGACATAGCTATGTACAATGTGTTGAGATTAAAAACAAGCCAAGCTTTATTCTGAACTGTAGTAAAAAGACTAGTTCATATGAAATCAGAGAGGTGATATTTCCCTCTGATTAAAGCTGGTAAGATTTCAGGTGGGAGAGGAGGTAAAGAACTGGATCCAATTTTGCATTTCAAGAAATGCAGAGGGAGTCTGGAAGGGATTCACAGGAACAATCAGGAAATGTAATTTGTGGGAGAAAAAAATGCAAGAACAGGATTTGAGTCCAGAAAAGTTAAGATTGAGAGAAGAATCAAGGCATTCAGAATGTAAAACAGCAGAAAGTTATATATGCTGAATTGCTTCCCTGGGCTAAGAGAGAAGGTAGAAAAACTGGATTCCTTCACTGCAAAGTTTCTGCTTGATATTAGCTAAAATCCTCCTACCTCTTTGGGCAGTGCACCACACTGAAAGTGAGAATTATTCACTGGTGATAAATAGAATGAATTAGACGCAAGTGTATGTACAGCACTCAATCCCATTTCAGTGCTGAGACAGGAAAGACAGTTCTCTTTACATACCTTCGATGTGAAGCATAATTTCCAGTAATATGCCCAGAGCCATCACACCCAGGGGTTGGACACCTAGAATAATAATGGAACAGACACGGAGCGGTGTTACTGACAGGAAAGATATAGCTGCCCATTAAAAAAATTAACTGGTTCAGTCCTTGTTACCACAGGTGCCAGTCCTAGGGACCTCTAACCATTGCTAAACCCAAGCTTGACTCCACACTGAGGACAAACATACTTTTTTCATTCATATATTGTTTCTGTCAGCTACCTCACCTGCCCACTCAAATGCTTTCTGGATATCTCTAGTATCGTCAGGTTAGTGGAGATTTCCAGCAGCAGCCTGACATCCCCACACCACCAGGAATGAGTAGGGTTGACAGCAAATGGAATACCCCCATGGTATATGTTTAGGTAATGGCTAACAGTACAGTGAGATGTTTTGTTTTCCATCAGGGCTATTGCTTTAATCCCATTGCACAGTGTAATGAGGTCGCACCATGGAGAGACCCTTCCATCTCTCCATGAAACGAAGGAAATGCTTAAGGAAAAAGAAATGTGTAGAACGGGGAGTAATGCTGGCCTCTTGCAGCGAAATGGTAACCCACCAAACACTCCCAAACACCAAGCTACAGCACCAGTAAGAGAAGACACTGATACAGCCATCAGTGGAATTTCCAACAGTTGAATGACATTAGAGTAATCAAATAAAATGGATAGTTTTTTATACATTGCAAAAATGATTGTGATCACAGAATAAGCTAAATTATAATGCTAATCATAATCATTCACTGGTATTTGAACTGCTACACTAAATCACAGAAAAGACAAAGGAAGAATTAATTTATGTTCTTTTTACTGAACAGACAAATGCAACATGAATTCCAAAAAGTCTCTTTCCATGAGCCTGAGTTTTGAGTTTTAGCCATGCTTTCAAGCTTTATTTGAAGAAAGCTATCAAATTCAAAAAAACATGTGCGCAAATTCAGATGTTGCATTCTGAAACATCAGATTTCTGTAACATTCCATTTTTTTCACTAGCTGAATCCAGAGTTCATGCAGGCTTTGGCTTTTACCCTTTAGTTACATGTGTGCTTTCATCAAAGTTGGTCCATCCTTGCGAACTTTTGCTTCACATAGATTTCTGCAGAGACTTGAAAGTTTCGTAAAATCAGGAATTAAGCAACCCCGAATTCAGTGCAATGGGGCTGTCATGTTCCATTAAGCTGAATTTTAGCTCTTTAAAGCCAGTAAGCATTATCTACTTCTGAGAAGCTCAGCAGGGCCAAACTTCAAACATGATTAATGCAACCTTGAAAGAGATAAATTAAGCCAGAATTTGTAAAATGAAGTTCTCATATGGTCTTCATCTGGACCAGTTCAGTTATTCATTAGAAAACATTAAAATATGGCAACACTTCCAGGATGTAAGTCGGTAAAATCTCTGGGGTTCACTATACCACTGAAGTTTCTCTTCTGTGTAACAAAACAGCCTGTGTGCTTTGGACAAGAATTCGACACAGCATCCTTAAAGACAATTCTCTTTTTCTCTTCCTTTGCATCTTTGCACAGGAAAAAGTGTAAGACCATAATCTTGACTAGAAGGTGTAAATATTAACGTAAGCCTTAATATCTTAAAGACCAAATTAGAAGATGACAACACACATTAATCTTTCTGCTTGTAAAAGATAAAGCACATAATTTTTGCATAGTTTCTTCTGACACAAATTAGGTAAAATTATGACCCTTGGTGAAGAAGCCATAGCTCAGTCTGTACGCCCCTTACCATTTACTCTTTGCTGTGGTTGCACATGGCTAGCACAAACATTGACTATCTCTTTAAGTTAAAAAATAAATGGTTAGGACTTCCTATCTAAAGGGTCTTATATTTTAAATACTTCATATTTAAATATGTGTTCTCACTATTATTTTTTTTGGCAAATGTTTTGAGATCTGTAGACAGACAATCTCTGCTTCATGTGTTTTTTTAATGGTAGGTATCTTCAGTGATCTGCAATGCCTATCTCTTACTTCCATCAAGACCAGCTGCATCACTGAAGCCTGACTGAACCCTCTAAAGATAAATCAAAAGATATGGGAATAAGAATTAATTAAAGGAATTGACTAAACTTTGGTTCTAGATGTCCATGCCATTTAAATGAATAAAGGAGAAAAAGGAGCCATGAGACCATTCCTTTCCAGTCTGTCTGAGGTACTACAAGGAATCCTTCTTTATGAACCTGTTTTCCTCTACAGACTTTTCAATCCTTTAGAGAATAAGCTATTATAAAAAATGAACAATAGTTTTTCTCATCTTTTCCAAGTCTTTTGCTAGAGGCAGGCATGATTAATAGTGTCTTAACAACAGGATATATAAGATGCACCAGTATATCCAATCCATCAGTCTTAAAATTAGACCATTCCACCTCAACCATTTGGACAGTCTTACGCAATTTAAAAACTAGTTTATTTCAGTGTCATTTAAAAAAAAAAGTCTTAAGCAATTGAAGCTAAAGAAGAAATCATCCTGCTGTAAATTGAACTGAGAATCTTCACAAAGGGCTCTGTACAGTTCACCCCAGTTTAAAATCACACTTGATTAAACCAGAAGAGATTTTTTATGCAGGCAAGGATTTTAGAAAGGCCTTTCAGATTTTGATTTTGGCACTATAATATTTGTTATCAAGTCTCATAAGCTTATATTGACCTAAATGTAACAGATGAAATGAGAGTTCAGTGCCATTGATAAGAACATTTTAAAACCCTGGAACATTTCCGTCTCCATTCTATGGGGAGTGCTTATAACCACTGTGAAATACGGGATGCAGACACACAGCAGCAGTCTGTTTCGACTATAAAGTTATTACAATATTTATTTGCTGTCCTAAGCAGATTAGATAAGGAAACAGCTACAAGTCTTTATACCATTGGAATTGTGAGTCTGTATTTTCAGGATGCCTGGTCATACTCGTATATACCCTACTACTTTACCATCAACTGCTAACTACACATACTTGACTTAACCAATCCTATGTACATGCAGCGGTACCAGAAAAATCTATGTACAGGTGCTTACAAGAGGCAAGTGATGTGAAACCCTTTGAAAATAAATAACAGAGTAAGTGGAAAAAGAGATGTACGGTTTCCTCTTCAAGTGAATGTAATTTGTCAGGATCAGAAGCTTATTTGAAGACTTTACATAATAGCTTATTGCAGCAAAGGAAATACTTTAGTACTGCAAAGAGTGAGGTGAGATGGGGTGAGATAAGGAACTCACCCTGTAAAGAATGTTCAGAACATGTAATGCTAGCACTTTACCACAAATTCAGGGCATCCAGTAAAAGGAAGAGCTTGTCAGTGAAGGGGAAAGCAGTTAGCACTGCCTTGATGTTCCATTCAGTTCACAGAACATTGCAGAGAAGTTTTTCTGGGGAACATGGGCTTAAGCAGAAAGCAGGACAGGGCAGCAGAACAGCAACAGCTGCAGCAGATGAGTTCAGTATTGGGCTTAGACTTAATAGCAGGAATAAAAACTAAGGTGAGAGCCAAACAGAGATAAATACACTTAAGCCCCACTGCCCATTCTTCACTGGGGAATGGACTGAAGGTGTGCAGCAATTAAAAAGACTTTTGGCAGCTTAAAGGAATTTAAGGAGGTTCCTGGGGCTGGGGAGGAAATGGCTGTGGTGCCCAAATAGGCTCTGGGAGAGTTTTCCCAAATGCCAGTGGTTAGAATTCTTGTTGTAAGCTCAGCTCCAAACATAAAAAGCAGCTCACGCCAGCATAGCAGACTACGAATAAGACCCACACTTAAACCTATATTCCTAGGCTTTTATCTAGGTCTACAAGAGCTAGATAAGCTTACATATTTAAATTTATAGCTCAACTAGCATGAGGCCAAATAGGATGTTACACAAAGGCGCAAAGATAGAAATGAAGTAGTTGTTTTCATTATTGTGTATACCTTTGGTTGACTTACTTTTAAGTTTTATTTTAAAACCTAAATTATTTCTAAAACATATGTATAAACCAAAGATATAGTAATTTGCAATATAATGAAAATGCTTGGTTGGGTTTTTTTTTTCCCTTTAGAGATTTTACCATAAAATGACAATGGCTTTTTGGGCCCAGAGGGCAGTGTTTTTGGAAGCTTTAGGAGCACACAGAGTCTGACCACAGCTCAGAGCCTGCACTGAGCCTTGGACACAGGCTCAAGCTGAGGCTTCTAATTTCTCTCCCTCTGAAACGTTCAGTTGAGATTCACCAACACAGTGAACTCTATTTCCACCTCAGTCAAATCTAGTCCTTAAGGTTTTAACAGTCCATATGTATAAATCCTGGGATTTAGAATTATACAAGCCCAAATTCATACACCATGCAAACAAAAGTCAGGTCACTGTAGCACATGGTTCTATTTTTCACTAAGTAATGTTTGCCTTAATCATCAGAGATAGTTTTAGCAATTGCAGCCTATAGAGCTTGTCTTCTCTCTGTCTCTTGCCCCTTCAATTGCTCTTGGTCCCTTCTATGCCCAGCACCAAGTCCTCTCCCTCTGCACACTTTCAGCCTCACTGCCCTTATCACTACAGCCTGGTTTTTGTTAAGGAAAGGGCACGCTAGTGAGTTAGGCCGTGGTTTTCACAAGAATTGGCAGATTTGTATGTTATCTGTGTACTTCTTAGCTATCACTCTTGGGGGACTAATAATAGAACTCAGCAGACACTCTAGAAACAAAGAAATAATAACAGTCACTAATAAAGGTGAAGAGGATTGCCAATTCTGATTATGGCAAACGCTGTAACATTTTATTTTTGTCCTGGGGAAGTTTACTCCTATGGACCTGAATTAACCCATCAGATAGTAATCCTTTCTGGGACCCACCAAACTATACTGGGATTCAATTGTTCAATTTCAACGGGATGCTACACAATACCTTTTATGACCTGTTATTAGTAAGCTGGTGTATCAGCTCTAAAGATTGATGTAACTTTTATTGTTTAGTTTACAGCACTTAGCACCTACTACCTTGTGGATCCAATCTTCCCCCGAGTAAGAAAAAGAACACACATATAAATAATATAGTCTACCAGACTATATTATGTATACTGTAAATTACTAATATTTAAAACAGAAGTAGCTAGTAACCCAAAAGAAAAATCTTAATGAATTGAACAGGGAAGTTAATCAGTAATTTGTGTAAAAATTCAGGATGGTTCTTCAGTGTTCCATGCTGCAAAAGAGCTGGGATTTAATAGCAAGTGATATCTTTCCCATAGCTTTATTTTGACCATGCTGTCAATCTCTATCGTTGAGGTGTGATTTTCTGTTGAAGGTTCAGAAAGGCTGGAGAAACATAATTGTTTCCTGTGGGATTTTTTCACAGCAGAATGTAGATTTTTTTTTAAATTTTTTTTTTTTATTGTCTGGTGGTTTCCATATATTTGTGATTCTGTTTTATTTGACTGAATCACTAGGAATGGTATTCATTGGTTGGGAGGCTGGAAGACAGGCACAATAACACTTTGCATTGCTCTCTCTCATCTGAAGATCTTAAAGTACTTTACAAACATTAATGGATACAATCTCACAATATTGCTTTGAAAAAGGAAAGAATTTGGCAGAAGAAAACTGGGGCATAGAGAGGCTAAATGACTACATAGGAGAGGAAAACAGGCTAGAAGGAGAGGTTCTTATTCCCTGCTCTGTTTGCAGCTGTAAAGCCATATGTCTTTTGAAACTCTGCATACATTCATAAACAAAATATCAGGGGGAGGAGGGAGTGTCAGAAACGAAAAGTTATAAAGTGAACCTGTAAAGATACAGTGTTTGCAGTTCTCTGACTTGACTATGTGAGAAAGGAGGTAGAAAAGGGGAGTGGGCAAGAAAAGGAAGGGATGAGGAGCAGCTTCGTCAATTATGAAATGGAGTTTTCTGCAGGTTTATTGTATGAAATTGAGTGCTTGTCAAAAAATGACAGGCTTGCAGGGGACAAGGAAGTCCCCTTTTTAGCTATTTAAGATGCCAAAAGAGAGAACAAGTTTTCCTCCATCCAGTTCCTTCCTATGCTACTCACCACTGGCCTGCCAGGAGCACTCCAGGGCAAGGAGAGACAGCACAGGCCGGGCTGTGTGGTCTTCAGCGGAGATGGTTTTCTGGTCACAGATGTGTCAGTAACAGGCAGGGTTGTGGATATTGTTATGAAAACACCTATTTAGCAAGAACTGGACAGAAACCAGCAACTCATTTTGCCTCTACTTTGCTAAGCAGTCAGAGCAATGCCTCCCAGCCATTTCTCTTCTAGCCACCTCTGTGAAAGCAGTCTGGACGTGTAAATCTCTAAATCTTATTTTCAGTCCCAGGTATTTGGGAGGATTGTCAAACTCTAATTAAGTATGTGAAGTGGGAATGCTGCTGATCCTTTTCTTCAAGAAGACAGAGCAGAAATACCATAGTCTGTTCTAATGCCAGTAGGGACACGGATGCTTTTCCACTTTTACCCTACTGTCTTTTTTATTATCTACACTTTTTACAACAACATTTGACTTCTGAATTCCTAAAGTGCTGATACTTTCTTCTGATACCTAGACAAACCTCCTCTACCTGCACAACCTATCTGTCAATTTACATTGAAAATTTGTTTTGTTACAATGGATTTATTTTTAATTTCCCACAATGAAGCTGTACATCTACATACTTCACTCTATATTTTACTCCAGTTTTCTTTCATGATGACTGTCCCTATTTTCAATCTATTCTTCTTTTCCTACAGTGGAGGAAGAACCCCGATGTACTTTTGCCCGACGGTTTGCTTTTCACTCATACTCCTCTCCAGTGGTTTTCTTCCATATTCTACTGCTTGCTTTCCCAGATCCTTTCCCTTCCTCATTGTCTTTTCTTGTCACCTTTAGATTTTCTCTCTCTCCCTTTTGAATCGTTTTTTCACTGCCCCCTTTAGCTGACGTCTTCATTCTCTTTTCCTCCCTCACCCCTTCCTCTTTTCATGATCTCTAATAACCTTGAAATCGACAATTTCTTCTTCTTTCCCCCTCTTTGTTGTTTCTTTCGATTATCTCTTCTTTCATCACCCTTCTTGTCCTCCTGCTCCTTTCTCCCAGCTGATTTTATCTTTCCCTTAGTCTGCATTGCTTGTGGTCCTCTCACATTGCTGAGATGGCTGGGTACACATTGCATCCTTGCGTCAGGGGGAAAACGCTGCTGTTGTGAAACCTTAACACAGAATTTCTTGGCTGCCAAGAGACAATGAGTAGCTTTAAGTATCTTGCAGTCTTTTATTTTCATTAAAGTCCTTGTAAGCTCTATCATCAGCTTCAAAAGGAGAAGAATGAGGCTCACACTGGGCACTTCAGAAAATTGCATTCAGAGCTCATTTGAAGCTCATCTGAATTGGTTCAAGAAGCAACACAAACTCTGCGGGACAGGTATACAAATAATGATTATTTCAGTGAACCTTGAGTCTATGGTTTCATGTTCAAGGCTAAGCCTCTATTCCTGTCCTCACAAATACACCTAAATAAGCGTGTGAAGTCATACCTTCATAAACATCAAAGGTTCAGAAAGATGTGTTGTAAGCCAAAAATAAAAAAGAAGCTAAATTTCAATGCATGTTAACTATTTCCCTGCTTTCAGCCTAACTAGGGGTACTTAATCCCATAAACTCAGTTTTAGCAAAAGTGTTAAATGTCACTTTTTCATATGGAAAATACTACTAACATTTCTTACTTAGTAGAATGCTACAGACATGGCAGGTGTCATTGGAGGTAATAAGAAAATTTAAAACCCCAAACCACAGCAGATATAAGGAAGAGGGTTTGAGGAAATAAGCCAGGAAAAAAACCCCAACAACAAAGTTATGGTGGAATGGCAAATGAGTGAATTGAGAAGAATATTATTCTAACTTGGAAGTTGCTTTCTGGCATTGGATCCAGTACAGTTTCAGTAGGAATGGACAGGAGATCAGGGGATCCAGGCAAGGATCACTCCTGGTGGGTCATTACAGAGCTCTCTCAGAAGATACTGGAAGTGCAGGTTGGAGATTGGAAAGAAGTGTAGAATGGAAGGATTTGTTGTTACCACTTTTACTGTACAGTCTTTCTATCCATGGGGGAATGATGCCAGGCCTATGGAGCTAGTCCAGGCATGAGACTAAAATAATTTTGGCTCAGAGGCTTTGTGGAGTAACTTCAGTTTCTTCTATCTCTGCGGAGAGATTTCTCTGTCTTTCTCTTTGCCTCTAGAAATCCCCAGCAACTGAACAGTTCTAAGCTGGGCATGGCTGACTGCATGCTTTCCTCCTTAGGTAAAACTTAATTCCCTGACTTTTTTTGCATGTGCAGTTTCTGCATCCTAAGCCACTGGTACTATCTGTATTGCGTTCCTGCATTTTTTTGAACTATGTGTGGGTGAGAAAGAACATGATATAGTTTTTAATTATACTGGAATCCATTTTCCTATAAGCAGACTAAAATGGATCATGCTGGCATTTAAAATATTGCTGTGCACTTGAATGTACAGATGCACATGATGGGTTTTAATTAATTATATCTTCTTTAAAGAAATATTCTTGTGCCTTCAGTTACCACCTCTGCATGCTGCCTGTTCTGCTAGCAGTCAGGACTTCCCAGATTCCCAGCAGCAAGTGCCATGACGCGCTGCCCGCTGTTCTCACATCTAGCACCAGCATATACCACCTAACACGCCAGTTGCCAAAGGCATGGTGTGTGCCTAATGTGAAATAGCTTCTGTGCACTACCCAGGGGGTGCTCCGCTCACAGAAGCTGCCAGGGGGAAGCTGTGAATCAGCTCTCTCCCTGGGCACCTTGCCCACGCTTCCTCTCCTGCCAGCATCGCCTGCCTTGGAGGCAGCACCGGCCAGCTGCAGATCCCCTCCCCGCAGCAGAGAGCACTTCCTGGCACCAGGCATGAATCAGTTCCAACATATGCAAATTCAAATGTTCATTTCCAAACACCTCAGCCTTTGAAAAAAAAAAAAAAGCTTCATTTTTATCATGAAGGAGTAACATAAAATGTTCGAGGCATGGAGAAAATGCATGAGAAGATAGCCTTTAAAAAGCATGCCTTACAACCAGGACCAAAGTGAGTTCTCTACCTCATGAGATCATTGCTGCAAGTCTGTGCTTTAAAACAAAACCCCTCAAAACAAAAAATCAAACACGTGGTTTCTTTTCACTAATTTTGGGTAGACACATTTGTTTCTGAAGAAAAACGTCCTATTCCTTGTTGGTCTATTAAAATGGGAGCAACTAAGCCTCTCAGACACATCTGCCACACAGTCACTGCACGGCAAGATTGGTCCAGTCAGGGTTTGCAGAACAGTCAGTGACATGATTTTGCCTGCTTCTTGTATATAAAAATGGGTCCAAGAGAAGGACTTAAAGACAGCTATAGAATTCATTATTCTTCATCTTAAAAAATGTCTTCAAAAGCCCTTACACTTGGCCTAACATTTCTGTTTATGGTGTACATGGAAGCTTTAGTACAAAATCAAATTAAAATTAGGTCAAATGCTGAATACTACTTAAAATTTACTCTTTAAAGTAAGGAAGTTTTCCCCTGATAAGATATTTACATTGTGGTTAGGTCAGTAGCCTGCTAGTTGCCTTGAACACCATAAAATAATCAATAGCATAGTTCTTGAATTGTTGTCTCTATGTTGTCGCTTCTTCTATGCTCTACTCTTCGGTACTTCACATATCTTGTCCCAGAGGAAGCAATTACCAAAGGGTCATGTGGGCACAGCAGAATGACGTTGAATCTGTCACTTCCTGAGACTTTTCTGGAGGTCTAGGGTGACTTCAAAATCTACAGATCTGGAAGACTCAGAGATGCTGAGAAAAGCTATCAGTTTAGGACCACTAAAAGCAGAGGAAACAAATTAACAACTTTCATATATTGCATGTCCTTAATAATCCGCTGAAGTTATTGGGAAGAGAATGAGCCCAACACAGCATTAGCCATTCCTTAGCATTCTGGTTTTCTGTTTTTAATTTCAACAGAACTGTTCAACTTGTGCCCACACAAACACTTGATTATGAGAAGGACTCCAGAAAATCACATGAGGGAGACAGTTGGGTCAAATATAAGGGGAAGAAAGGAAAAGCTGAGCAGGAAGGATGGAAAGAGTAAGAGCATGAAGAAACTCCAGTTTATATGTCCTCTTTCAGAATAGTGTATCAGATATTAGTATGAAAGACTGAGCCTACAAAATAGGCAGTAATATTTCTAGCCCTGCATAATTAAGAAAGAAGTGGAAGTCCTACCTCTAATGAGAGTCCTTTCAGTCTAGCATTATGCCAAAGTCATAAATGAATAGGATTGTAAACACCTTTGAGTTATCTAGGAAATATACCATGGACATAATGAAGGCTCAGAGGTTTGGGGGGAAAAAAAAAGCCATCAAAATAACCCAAAGGGCAGAAAATGTAATGGGCTGGAATTTTCTTCACTATTAACAGCTTGTTTCTTACTCAAAAGAACAATCAAAAACATGATTTCCCAATGTACATTCAGAAAAGTAAGATAAGGTAAACATAACAGTTCAGTGTAAAATGTGTTTAGGTGATTAAGGCGGAGGGGTATGTTTTGCATCTTAAGGCTGAGGGGTATGTTTTGTTCCCCATGCACTCACTGTCCTGTGCCGACTTGTACTAGTACAAGTGCTATTGTACGGGGAAGTTCCTGTACTGGGTGGACTTTTAAATCTCTTCTGAGTGTATGGGTTTCTCTCTGAAACCAGGGAAAGTTTCTGTCCAATAACAGGGACAGGTTAAGATGTGCATAAGAGGAGGAAGATCTCAAGGGTTTTGCTTTCCCACAGATAAAGCAGAGACACTACTTTCTATTTTGGGGGTGAAAAGTCAACACCAAAAAAGCAAAATCCTTCAGTTTTCATTTCATGAAAACAAGCAGCTTTTTCCCTCTAGGCCTAGAAACATTTGTCAGAAGCCCAAGCGAGGAAATGTGAAAATACTGAGTGTGAATTGTATCAGACTGTGAGAGGCAGTCTGGTCTAGTAAGAAGACTAATGAACAGCACTGCTATGGGAAATCCAGTTTTGTTACTGATTTTCTGTGTGAGTTTAGACTAAGTTTTGAAAATGTCCTGGTTTCAGTCAGGATAGAGTTAACTTCATTTGTAGCAGCTAATGGAATGCTGTGTTTGGGAGTTAAAATGAAAGCAATGCTGATAACACCCTGATGTTCTTAGTTGCAGTCAGACAGTCAAGGACTTTCTCAGCTTCTTCTTATTTCTCTATTCTTGAGAAAGGGGGGGCGAAGCCAGGACAGGTGACCCAGATGGGTCAAAGAGAGTATTCCATGCCAATTACGTCCTGCCCAATATAACAGGGGGCTGTTGGGAGGAAGAGGAGGGGCGGTCGCGGGACGCGTGCTTCTTGGGGGGACGGTCGGGTTCCGGGACAGCTCTGGGTGGTACAGCCTGAGTTGTGTGGTTCGGTGAGAAACTGCATTGTGTATCAATAGTTTCATATTCTTTTGCTCTGAAGTCCTGTTAGCATTGTTATATTTTATCTTTCTGTTATCTTAGTAAACTATCCTTATCCCAACCCATGGGCCTCTTAGTTTCTTGGTTTTGGAGTTATTTGCCCCTTCCTTTTCCCTTCCCTTGTTTCCCTTTCCCTTTTTTCCCTCTTCCCCTGCTCTTTTACTTTAAGAAGCAGGCAACTGCGTGGATCTCGGCCCACAGCCAGGGTGAAACCACGACAGAAAACTTCTCAGACTTGCTCTGATTTTTCATGTGATTGACTGAAGATTCATGCTCCATGAATCTGACTTTGAAGTATAACCTCACCTTTATTTGAGACCCACATTGTTAAGCAAGACTTAATTAATGCTGAAAGGAAAAATTCCTAGTGAGAGTCTAGTCATGAACATGTCTGCAAGGACAGGTTGGGCATGACCACAGCTATGCCCACCTCTACAAGCACTGCATCCTACTGCTGTTAGATAATCTCAGATGGTAGACAGTGGGCAGACAAATTAGCCCTAATGAAGAAACATCTAGAAGGGAATAATGTCTTTTGTATTCTTCTCAGCACTCTGAGAACTACAAAACACTGAGACAAAAGTTTGCATTGCTGCAAGATGTTACAGATTGGTTATGGTCCTGAAGCACTTGATATACAAGGCTGAGAGAGCTGGCTTGTTCATGAAGAAAATCTTATTGCTGCTATGAAGACCTAACAGGATGGTGTAGTGAAGGCATAGCAAAATTTTCTCTGAGTTGCACAGCTGAAGAATGAGATGCATTGAGGGCAGATTCAGCATGAGAAAGCCCGAGCCACTAAAAGGAAAAATAATTTTAAAATACCATCATGTGGTCAAACACTGGAACAAGATGTGGGAACTCTAACCCTGGAGATACTCAGAACTTGCCTGACCAAGTTCCTGAGCAACTTGCTTCAAACAGACTTGTCTGAGCAGGAGTTTGGACTAAGTAACATTTGGAGGTCTCTGATTACAGTCATATAATTCTGTATTACATCCTAAGAGCTGTATCAGAAAGCATCCTGTTTCGACTCGTATTGTCCATACAGATGCAATCTTTCCTTAGAGGCTCCTTTCCAGAAAGATCAGGCACTACCACTCTACGTGATTTCACTCCCTTCTTGAGAGTCCAAGTTCAACCAATTTATTTGTGTGCTTCTATATATTAGAAATATTTGTATATTTCTTTGGATTTGTGTACTTTTTTTCAATGAGTAAAAATGATGACTTTGGAATCCAGTTTGCAGACCTAAGGAATGCTCAGAAATTCTCACTGAGGTAGGTAAAATGGATCATACCAAATATCCCCATCAGTGAGAGGGGCTGTGTGCCTGAGATAATGCTCCCAGTTTCTACTCCAGGCATCCATCTACCTCTGCTTCAGTTTCCTGTCCCTCCTGACAAGATGTTGCAGCTCTCTGGGTAGCAGTAAAAGAAACAACAGAGCTTTTAGGACGGTATTTAATAACTTGAAATTGATGCCATTTCACCCTAACCTGTCAGGCAGTTTGCACATTATGTGGACAAAGGAGGCATCCCTTCAGTGAGGGCAGGAAGCTCTGGTAAGACTGTTAAAACTGTTCCAAGGTAAACTATTCCTTCTTGCACTGGAATCTATGACTGTATTGAACAGCACTTAAGTAATAATTCCAGCTTAATAAGACTGTTCCAAGGTATCATTAAGTAGGACACTTGAAAATGAATTGTGCTTTTTATTTTCACTGGATATGCTCTGGTGTCTTTTCTTACTTTGGTCCTCCTGACTTCCTCCTTAATGTTCACAAAGGCAGAAAGCCCACACTCTTGTACAATGGTCCCTTCTGCAACTCCCCTAAGATTACACAGTGCAAGCTTGGTTCATACCATAAACATTCCATGAAAGAGCCACTTTAATTTTGCAGTCTAATAGCTGTGGGGAGAGTTTCCTAAACAGCTGCACAGAATGCTGGCGAGGTCAGAGGTTACAAGCAGGGACAAATGGCTGTGCAGCACAATGGCACTGTGTGGCTGCATACGGCAGGGTAGAAAACAGCTTGCTCGCCCAGGAACACTTTGCTCACAGTCGGGAATGCAGGCAGAGAGAGATGCTCTATTATACCATAGGGTTCAGAGCTCTCACACTGCTGAATTACAACAGCAGCCTTGAGTGAAAAGCCAGCAACTTTGATTTGCATGTTTTTTACAAGAAAAAGGTTTCCCTTTGATTTTTTTTAAGCAATACACTTCTTTTCCACAATCAGTTGTTGGTTTTGCATGCTTGTAGCCAAATATCTCTGTGTATCTATTTACTGCTCCTTAATCTGAGTTCTAATTCACTTGGTTATCATTGACACAGATCTCATCTACATACTGATTCATACTTTTTCTAGGCTGGTGACAAGGAACCATAAATTTCTATTTTCAGACCGAGTTTTCACATCCTGCATTCAAACTCTGACAAAATATTAAAAAAAAATAAAATAAAAGCACTGTCCTTACAAACATTCCTGTTAATGAAGTGCTCCCTGATGAGGATTTGGGAGAATAATACATGAGGCAGGAACATAGCTGAAACACAAATTCTCTGTTCTGTGTAGCTTAGAAGAAAAAGAGTGTCTTATTAACCTCCTGGCATGAACTAGGAATAGACAGAATGCCAGCCTTAACACCCATTCAGCCATAGGAAAACCACTAATTTCAAAAGGAATATAGCATCTTGGGATGTAAACATCATGGAACAGCAAACTACATCTTACAGAATGTCTCCCATAGGTTGTCACTTTCCAGTGATCATCATTGTGGACTTTATTTCTTACATAGGATTTTATCCCTTGGCAGTGTCTTTAGAAACAGCTTATTTCCCTTTTTTATGGTGAGGGAAACTTATAAGAAAAATTCCCTTTGGATAAATACTCATTACATTTACTTTACTTTTGAAAAGAAAGCATTTTCATTAACATGAACAGACAAAGTTTTTCTTAACCTTAAAGGCAATTACACTGCCTTGAAAAGGTGACTTCTGAAATTTAAGATGGAGTAAAATTATTTTTGTGCTCATTCCTGATTATATAAGACTTAATATGAAGATATAAAATACATTTGGTTTTGCGGTACACAAACATTCACAAGACCAACATGACCAGCAGGTTAAAGGAGGTGATTCTGCCCCTCTACTCTGCTCTGGTAAGACCCCACCTGGAGGTCCAGTGAGGGTCCTGGGTCTCCCCAATACAAGAAAGACTTGGAGCTCCAACAAGCTGTTGGAGAAGCTCCAGAGGAGGGCCACAAAGATGATCAGGGGCTGGAGCACCTCTGCCACGAAGACAAGTTGGGAGAATTGGGCTTGTTCAGCCTGGAGAAGATCAGGCTCTGAGGAGACCTTATTGTAGTCTTCCAGTAGCTTACAAGTCAGGTAAGATGGAGAAGGACTCTTTATCAGGGAGTGTAGTGATAGGAAAAGGGGTAATGGGTTTAAACTTAAAGAGGGTAGATTTAGATTAGACATTAGAAAAATTCTTCACTCTGAGAGCTGTGAGGCCCTGGCACAGGCTGCCCAGAGAAGCTGTGGCTGCCCCCTCCCTGGCAATGTTCAAGTCCAGGTTGGATGGGGCTTTTGGCAACCTGGGCTAGTGGAGGGTGTCCCTGCCCATGGCAGGGGTGGCAGGCTGGAAGCAGCTAGTCTTTGAGGTTCCTTCAACCCAAAAAATTCTGTGATTCTATAAATTTGTGCAAAAACTGGAGATACATGGTTCTGAGGTGCTTACTTATTATCCATTTGTGAATGAGTAGCATTTCAGTAGAATTAATACCAACATTTGTAAAAATGGAATTAAAATCAGGTAAACTACAGTTAAAAAAGTGTATTGTGAGTGCAAGTTTTTCATGCAAGCTGATAGAGAACTACCTCTCATATGTATTAAATATTACTTAATTTACAGGTGTTTATTGTATTAAATTGAAGTCAAATAAGAAAGAATTTCCTTACCAAAATCTGATTAATACCTTAAAAATACCCTTTTCTTATAAAACAAATAACAGTAGGAGTCTGTTTATGATATTTCAACCTGAAACTGCTTTTGCCAAGTGTAAGGAGTGCAAATTCTGTTCTTGGGTTTATGCATAGAGTTTGGCCTTGCTATATTGTTCTCGTTCCATTAAAAACATACTGCTTAGAGAACACTTTTTGTAGTTACAGAACAGAATCTCAGATCCAAAGCCAGCTAAAGATGGTGAGGACTTAAGAGGATTTTGTATCAGGTGTCAGGAAAGACTTATAATCATTGAAGGTCCTTTTCTGCGAATGGGCGTGTTGAGTATTAAACCTTAGCTGGCTTAAAAAGAAAATTCTTTATAACTCTGTTTTTTCAGATTCTTCACACTGAAGTCACGCACGTTTACTGGGTGTTTTTCAAAAAGGAGGCCCTTGCCTTTCCTCCATTATGCCTATACTTATGGAACATACTTACGCTTTCCTGACAGATGTTTCTTGATTAGAGCATCAGAGGAAAACAAATCACCACCTACAATGGTTCCTGGAGAAGCCTTGAGGAGAAACCCATGATCTATAATAGGTTTTTTTTAATTATTCAGTTCTTTTCATATAATTTTTTATGCCTTCCCTGGGATTTTTTCCATAATTTGTTTATAAAACTTATTCATGGGGAACAAAACCAGTGATTTATCTCTGTAGTGTGTGGCATACCCAACATTTATAGCTTTTAAATTAAAACTTATTCATGAAATACACAGAAGTTAAAATAGCAGATATCAAATTCACTCCCTTTTAAAGACTAACCCTGGTATTTAAAAGAAAAAAGTTCAAATATTTGTAAGAAATAACCAAGCTGTTTCTTCATTTTTTTTAATCTATTGGCTGATACCATGTCTAATTCATAGCTGAATTAAAGATTCAGATCATAGAGTCAAAGGTAAATTATGTATTGTTTACCTATTAAACTCCAAATCAACATTCAGTAGACAGCATTTAAAACAGGGCCATTTTAGCTCTTTCAGCTATCATCAGTTCATACATACAAACAAAAAATCTGTAACTCATAGTTTTACAGGCAAAATGAGCATGTTGTGATTTTCTACTAAGTCTGCTTTAACATGTTTTTTTGTGTGAATTATGTGTTCAAGAAAAGTGCCAGACTGACTGGCCTGGAAAAAATAGTTCTCTACCTGTAAAATAATGAAAGAAAGAAAGAAAAGAAAAGAACAGGAAGACTATGGTTTGGTTATCTTATAAGCTTTGTTTGCATGATTTGATTCCTTTCCTATTAACACAGAAAAAAAGTGTTCCAGTATCTAATCTTTTTTTTTTTTGCATAAATTATATTTACAGCTCTTTTAAGTGATCACATGCTTTCATAAAGATGGCCCCATTAATTTGCAGTCTGAAAATGTGGAAACTAGATTCCGTTCATTTCTGTGTAGTGCTAACTCTGAAGCCTGAAGATGGCATTATAAATATCACTCTTGTTGCCTAATTTACTGGTGATCATTTTAACCAAACTATGTAAACCATATAATTCTGGAAACTGCATCTTAAATATAATATTTTTCAAGTGTTTGTCCTTTTTTCCTTTTACTGAAGTCTGAAAAATGATAGATAAGAACAGTAATATGCTTATACTGCAGTCCTCCTCTGCTTCTTTTTTATTACAGAAAACAGATACTGGTGGAGCTGAGTGCAGTGTAAGCACAGTCAAGCACACAAAAATAATTAATGATGGCCAGTGTTAAAATACTTCTCAAAATCTAAGGTTGTTTCACAGAGTGTACACCAAATGAGCCCATGCTGAAAGAGCACAATGTCGTTATCTGTAGAAGGAGAGAAACCAGCAGACTTTGAAGCAGTGGAAATTCTGTGTGTGTTAAGGGTAGAAGAGCAGTTTTACATGCAGATGAGCAAACGTAAATTCCACTTACTGAGAATACAAAAATATTGTAAAAAAGATCATGATGAGGTGTTTATGAGGGACATGGGATATTTTAGAGATATAAAACATTGATATAGATACTAGAGTGCTGCAAAAAATGTATGCCACATAAAGTCCCAATAGCACTGAGATAAAAATAAAGGGGTGAACTTAACTGCATGGCAAAATCAGATGTTACTGTGCAGATACAGACACTAAGTAATAGAGTTAGCAATTGGCCATTCTAAGAAACCAAACAATGCAAGGAATTTTATAACTTCAAAAGATTTAAATAAGGCAATCAAACATGAATGCTAACCCAAGAGAGCAGCTGAGGGCATCTGCCCAGATCATCACTGTTGTATCTTAGCGTAACTCCACTGAAGGCAATGGAGCTATGCTAATTTACACCAACTGAGGATCCAGGCAATCATATTGAGGACTTTGAGTGACAAAATTACTTTATTTTGGGGTATATATTAAAGGATTTTGGAAAGTCTGACCAAACACAGAAAATGCAAAACGATGTGCTTTTAATTCCCCTTTTAGCAACTGTATAGTTTATGCAACTTCCCATGGGGATTGCCTCAGCACTTGGGATATACCACAGCATCATGTTGCAGATCTTTGCGGATCTGGATGGAATGAGCAATTGGTTATGATCTGTCGATTTGAAGCAAAAATGATCAACATCACAATGGGAGTTTGCACAATAACCAAATTGTGCCAAAGAAAAGACCCTTGAATTGAATGCGAGCAAATGCCAGGCTGAATGAGATTAATTATGCAGGACACATTCAATGACAAAGAAATATGACCAAACCCAAGGAAGGAGGAGGCAACTGTACAAATGGAAAGACTCCAAGACAAGAAGGCCTTAGAGAGATTCATTGGGCATGTTAACATAACTAAGCAAATTCATTGATAATTAATCTCAATTAAGTGCTCCTCTCAGAATAGCTGCTTAGGGACTGCACAAAAGGGCACTGGAATGACTGACAAGAGAAAAGTTTTGAAAATTAAAATGAACTGTCAAATAAACATTCACAGTGAAATATTTAGTGATTAGGGAAGAGCTTAGGAACTAGGGGTCATATCTTCAAAACTGTCTAAGTTGTTATTGCAGACACTGAATTCCACTTTCAAAATTAGGCACATAGATGTTGCAGGGATGTAGATGCCCAACACTTCTATTCCTTCTGGAAACAAAGTTTAGACTCTTAAGTCATACAGGTTGTTTTGAAAAAATCACTAATTCAATGAGCATTTATCTGAATTGAGAGTATTCCAGATGATAACTAAGTGGCAAGTGGTTTTAAATGCTGATTAAAATCCAAACAGCAAAAATGTACTGTCATCAATATCTTTTGCTTTAAATAATAAAATACACAAAGGGGCCATAGACTATTTGGGTATTGTAGAAGCCACTGTGCAAATGAAGCCTCTGATTTCAGAGCATTTCATGGTATTAAGAACTTACTAAGGCCCTGATTCTGCAAGGTGCTTCATGCAAACAATTTTGTGCCTGCATGGAACATTTCACAGCATCAGAGGTACTGATATGCAGATGGCTTTTAAGGAGCTTTTTACAGAGTACATGCTTTTAAGACTACCTCTCAGTAATGAAAACAATGATGAAGGGTCTTATGTAAACAGAACTCAAGTATTTTCTATTTTGGAGACAAAAGTTGACAAACTTAAGTGAGAAAAATGGAATGACTCAACCTTACCAGAGTCTGAATGAGTTATTCTAAAAGAAAAAAAGCCCAGCCACTTCCATATGTAAAACTTATTGCGACTACAGAGATGAGGTTGCTGCAGATGATGGGTTTCTATACAAAGGACATTATCATAACACCACACAACATGAGGTTGGAAATGCTAGGTATAACCTACAGTGCCCATTTGAGTATTGAGAAGTGCAGGAACAGAGCCCAAGGTGTTCTGTTCTGGCCAGGCATGCATGCTGCCATCAAAGATAAGGTATCCAAGTGGAAATCTGCAATAAATACAGGAAACAAAAATGCAAAAAAAACCCACTGAAACCACATTCCTAATTTCACTTGGCCCAAGGATCTAGTTGAACAAAATGGGAAAGATTATTCCTTATAGGTGAACTAATATTGGGGATCTACATTCCTTGGCTTTTTTTAATAAATTAGACTTGCACGCTAACTTGCAATTTAATAACACATTAAAAATGCAGTTTGTTTTACCATAACATTGCAGATAAATTAATAAAACACTATCATTTACAAATGACTCACTCTAGCAATTTTTAACATTACTCCAAATACATCACGTCTGGCCCTTGCAATCACATTTTCTATACAAGAGATAGCTGAAACATCAAGGAACTTAAAAAATATTCTGCAGATTCAAAGGATACATACTTAGCATCAAAGGAGTATTTCATTATAACATAAGGTTACTTACTAGTAATCAACAACCTCAGCATTCAAGAAAAACTGTAACGACAACTTTTATTAAATTTCCCATGTAGGAAAAAAAAAAAAAAGAGGACATAAACAACAGGGATAAAAAAAGTGATAATAAGAATGGAAATGGTTATTTCTCTTGTGCAAAGAGCAATTTTCTAAGAGGAAAGTGAGTGAAAAGTATATAATGGGTCTTACTGAGTTCTTATAGGACAGATGTAATCTCAACAGGAAAAAGGAAGGGAAGGGAAGTGGAGGGAAGAGGAGGCCAGGCAAGAAGGGTAAAACTCCTGTTCAGATGAAGCAACAAACGTACACCCAGGCACTAAACCATAAGAAACACCTCAAGTGGCAAACACATGTGGGTGGAGAAATCTCTTCTGCAGCTAAACAGATTTCTGCAGAAATAACTGGTTTGAGGACAAAAAGCGACTGCATGTATTCAGAGAGCTATCAAGGTTTAAAGAGCATATGTACCAATTAACTCCAAGAATAAGCTGGTTACCTGTCTGAAGAAGGGAATGTTCCTGTGGTGTTTTACTAATATATCCCATTAATCTTTGTTTATGTATTTTAATTTTGTATTTGGAGAAGGCCTGTTTTCTTGCAAGATCACTAAAATGAGGTAATATTTTATTTTCTATATTCATCAGAATAAATACAACACAAGCTTCTCCAATTCTTGGTTTCTAGTTCTTGCTGAGCAAATTGCAGTAAAATTACACTAAAATGTTAAGAGATTATACTGATATTGGAGAGTTTCCCTAGAAGTATGAGCTAAGGATATCCTTTCTACCCAGGAAAAAAAGCTGTACTGTTGTTCTTCATAGAAGTCTTGTGGTTAATTTTTCATCTCATCTGATAGGAATACACTACAAGGAGGACACATCTGGAATTAGTAATAGAAGTAGGGAATATGGATAAAAGGAAGATAAGAGAAGGAGTGGAAGATCACCACCAAGAATATGGAAATTCAAGCAGACATGGAAAGAAGAAGGAGGCACAGAAATTCCAACTCTTTATTGTGGAGGATGTGCAAAAATTGACCACGCTCTTCATTTTGAGTTAAGAAGAGATGTGAAAAAGAAAAGCTCACAGACTTCATTGTAGAGAGGGAAATGAGGCTCTTTGCCTCCCTGTAAGTGCCATACGGTAATAGTGAAAGATGCCCACCACAGGAAACAATGACATGTAAAACCTACATCAGGGCACTAGTGCTTTGGGACTGAAGGACTGGGCAAATTGAAGCAATATCAGATAAGTATCCAGATTTGTATACACCTGGTTGAACTGCAATTCTTTCTGAGGTTCAGATTCTTTATTACAAGCAGTTTCTGGCAGAAAACTGACCAAAGGAACAGGAATAAATGTAAACAATTCAATAATCAGTTCCAAAGTAGACCAAGTTAATACCTCATTACCTACGGCCTTTGAAAAGGTATGTTTATCTTTACATTAAAGTAACAGCTAAGTTTTTAATTTTCCGTGAGTCTCTGGCAGCCAGATTGTCTGGTTCCCATGTTGGCAGTACACTGAGTAGAAATGTTCTCAGTCAGTGTGCTGCACTTTGGCTGGGACTGGCTTACAGAGGATCAAAATGTGCCCTTTTAAAAACAAGAATTAATTGTAGGATTTTTAAAATTTTATTTTAAATAGATTAAAAGTGCTTCAAAATGTTGCTTTCTTTTATTGTATCTGTAATTCTACAATGGGATTACAGTTTTGAAGTAACACTGTTAGAAAAACCTCCTATGATAAGGAGTAAATAAAGAAAACTGATAAGAAAAAGCCCCTGTGTTAGATTACACTTGGATTTAACTTATTAATACTTTAATATTGGCCACTGTCACTGGGTGGTCTGTTAATTACTCTCCCATCATAGCAAAGTTTACTGATCAATACAGTGCCCTTAAGTCCTTTAAAAATTAGTTGCTTTTCACAAGTATTATACCCCAAATCTGATGAGGGAAAAGCTTGGATTCTTGCCAGATATTAATTTCTTCAGAGACCCTTAATGATGCTGACCCCCTTTTTTTTACCAGCAGCAGTTACTGAGAATTAAAGCTGAATAAATTCTTCTATTGCTTAGAGATTGTTGACCAGGCTGTGTAACTGCTTTGGTCTGCTGATAAACTATGCACAAAGGTTCTCATGTTTCCTCTTGGGTGAAAGTGGAGAATCCTGCAATCTCCATGATAAATGTGAGCAAGAAGCCTCGCAGAAGAGAAGCGTGGAATTGTGGTAAGGAACAGTTAGGCCAACTCTGGAACAATTTAATTGAAAGCTGTCAGGTTACTACTCAGTGAGCCAGGAAATATGGGTGATGGAAGTTAGGAAGCCATAACTACCAAAAGGCAATAAAGTGAGCAGAAATATTAAGCCTTTTCAGATTTTCATATTATTTTGGTTATGAATATTATCTGAATTATATTATACATTGCTATTATTTGAAGTGTTTGCTATTTTTTATTTTAGTTGGGGCTTAAAAAGAATCAGTGCATTTGCAAAACTCCAACTAGGAAACTGCATTATACATAACTTGTGTGTGCTATGCAACGCACAGAAGGAGATCATGGATTGTTAAAACGTGATATAAAGGCTTTACCAGCACATATATAATATATGCTATATAAGCTACGTATGGCAAAGCCATAGACCAATGAAATCTTTCCAAACCATGCAGTTCAGAAATACATTCCCCATGCTACACTACCAATTCTTCCCCTGCACTCTGTTCTCTATAACCCCCACAATAGAAAAAGTATTTTCCAGAAAGTTTACAGAGGGTGAAGTGTTTATGGATGACTACATTGAAAACTGGAACAAGGAATAAAAGATGAAAAGACAGGAACAGTACAGATTGGTAGGGAGAGGACAGAAGGGATCTCAGCTTGGGATACAGACAAAAAATGTGTGTGCATTTCTCTCTAGAGCCTGGGGCAGGAGCCAAGGTTACTGATTCTCACTACTCTTCCACTGTCAGCAAATATGTATGGAAAACACCAGCAACGTTCCCCACCTCCTCCTGGTTCCAATCCATGCCAAGTGTTATACCTTTTACTGATGTTTGCTACCACAGTAGTTCAGGTGACCTATATAACAGATATCAGAAGTTCCCATGGTGGCTGGTGGCCTGACAGAGAGCCAGTAGAATCCCACATTATGGATTTTCTGCTTCTTTTCAGCTTGCTCTTTTTAAAAGCAAGGATATTATACCCCCCAAACCTCATACACAGAAATATAACAGATGTAAACGAAGTACTTCACAGTCTAAAAAATTCCAATATCAAAATTGCTTATGTAGCTTTGGTTTAGCTGTTCTGTGCATATGCATTATCATTTACATGACCACATCTTCCTCCATCTTCAGCAGAGAACAAGAGCATAAATCAGAGCTGTACAAAGGATGCTGACATCCATGAGGCTCCTACTTCCCTGCTTTCTAATACATATGTGAAAAATGCAAAGACCCTTTATTTGTCTCTATACCAACTTTAGCAGGATGGCTAAGAGGTAGAGAACAATAAAAATATAAATATGATGGAGGTGGGAGGTGGGATGATTAGTCAATGAGTTTGAGACAAGTAGAAAAAACGATGAAGGAAAACAGTACAGAGTGAATAGGCCAAGTGGAAACTGATTTGAGGGTGAAGAAAGGATAGTCCCATTGCTGTTCTGGAACATTGGACTCTATCCTGCTTTTTCTGCGGAGTTCATCCCTTTTCACATAGGGCCATTCACTCATTGTGTAAAACTGCCTGTTTCCCGCAGCTCCCAGAGAGGTGAATGGGTACGTAGCTTTGTATGTATGCAGTCTGCTGCAATGAGAAGAACTGACAAAGTTTGAGTCCTAGAAGTCTCAAACCGAGCAATAAAAATCATATGCTTAAGTTTTCTGGCTTTAAAATTTCAGTGTATAATTGCAGGTTAAAATGAACTATTTCTTTTATAACCATAATAAATTAATTAGGAAGCATTCTAATGCAATGGTAGTGATAAATATGTAAGTGATTTAGTAGTTAAATGCTGAAAGTACAGTTTGAGGAAAGTACAGTGAATAGCAGACAGGGCCACACATGGGATAATGAGGAAAACAGGAGAAATTTGTTAGTTGTTGATGCAGTGATTACCGTCTGCCCTGTGCAATGAATTACTTTGTTATTCTATGGAAAAACATATGATCAGAAAATGAAGGATTGCCTTGTAATGAAAATGCAACAGAGAAATTAGCTGAGTTATCCTACTTAGAATTCTGGCATTTCCTAATAACTGAATTCATTTAACAGAGTTTTTATGTGTTCAACAGGTATTATGATAACTGCTATATTTTATGATATTATGATAACTGCTAATATTTTATGCTAAATAAGTAATAGATGCTAAACCTAAAATATAACTTTAAAATATAACATAATATTGTTCTCTTTGCTTTGACAAAACTTGAAATAGGTAGAGAGAATGGTGTGAGTCAGGAGTGGGGTCTCAAGCTCAAGTGGTTTTGCTTTTTTTTTTTTCATCCTGGTTTCTATTAGGTAAGCTTGACTGTAGATGCTTGAGAAAAGCAGAGGAGATGGGGTAATTCAGGAACAATTTCCTAATACATGTGTATTAGGAACCTTTTATAAAGGGTTAGAGCAGCAAAGTATGTACTTAACATATTATTCATGCTGCTCCAAGAGCCTTGTTTGTGTTTTGTTTATGTAATTGCATTCCCTTGAATACCTACCACTTGACCCACCCCAACCCAAAATCCAGGTCCAAATCTGAGTTTCTCTGGGGTTACTTACATGATTTCCCTGGTCTTATTTATATCTCTTCCCCTTTCATATCACATAGTCTACTAACAGCAGATGCCAGCATGATCTAAAGTGATAGTTTTTAAAATGTGTGGAGGTTTGCCTGTGTGGGAAATAAATTGTAAATTTTGTACCTATTGTTTGCACCTAGTGACTAGATTAGCTAAGACTAGAGTGCAATCTTACTTCAGCAGCTTCCCCATGCTTGCTTTCTTATCTTTCCCATGCTTTACAGTTCTTTTTTCCATCAAGGTAGTTACTGAATTCAAGAAATGCTATTTAAGGCATTCATGTATGGTAAATACAGAATACTGTTTAGCATGGCAGCACAAGCTATCCACTCATACCTTCCCTACTCAAGTTCTCCTTTTACTTGTGAACAACTTTCCATGTTAACCATAGTACCAATTCAGGAGTCCCGCTATCTCATTGCACTAACAAATGCTATAGTTCTTCCATGTGCAGAGTTTCAGTCAAGCAGGAAGACAGATTAAAGCTAAGTCTCACGATGCTCTAAGTCTCATTGCTCACAATTGTCACTCCAAAGAACTGAAAGGAATTGTAAAGAGAGCATTTTAAGGGAATAACTAAGTAACCACTAAAAGACATAGTCAAATGAGAAAATGCATTAAGCTGATAGCAGTGATACAAACCTAGGTAAAATTATGCAAGCATTAGGGATAAACAAATCGTTTTCTATTCCCTCAGTTCTACGTCTGTGAAACCACAGCATTTTTCTGGTTGTGTAATCAAAGTATTTCATCAGGTTAATCGCATGAGAATTTTCTGTTCTAGCTAACCAGCTCCAGCTTTCAGAAAAAAAAAAGAATAGGAATTGAAACATTTAGATGAAATTCTGTAGCTTCTGACTTTTGTCCATCCCTATCACCTCATGTATACACAAAAGGAAACACTATGTCAACAGACTTATGTATAGAGCCAGCCTGTATCGAATTTCTAGAGACTTTAACACATGTCCCAGGCAGGATCGACTCCTTCTGCGGCAGCTCTCCAGACAGCCTTTCTAATTTCTGGTACAATTACACACAATTTGAGGTCAAATAAATAAAGAAAATATTTGTTCTTTATATCTTACTTGAGTTCTTGTGAGCTTGTGGCCAGCATACTTCGAATGCTTTTGTCAGCCAAGGGACAGCCAGACAAACTGTAAGACATGGCAGGACATACAAGTAAGTTAATCTTCTCATTAACTGATCACTCCGAAACAAACACAACATAAAAATTAAAAAGTAAAAGTTTGTAATGCAGAAAAGCGATGGGGCAAGTGCTGTAATATTGAATTTTGCAATATAGTTAACCCTCTGAATATATTTAGTTATCAACATTACTTTCAAAATTACATACTGTAAATGTTCTTTTTGTTTGTTTGTTTCTCCATGTACTAGTAAAATGTAACAAAAAAGATTTGAGATTCCTGGGTTAACTACTTAAATGCTTAAGAATACTTTGGAAATTTTAGTAATCTATTTAAAAATAAAAGACGTTTATACAACACACAAATTAGCATGCTTTTAAGATCAACATATATTACTCAAAGGGTTAACACATAGTTCAACGTTTTACTTTGACAGCATTGTTGAGGTAAGCTGAAAACAATAAATTGAAAAGACAGAATCCACCATGAAAAAAATGAAGTCACACCTTCTATGTGAGGCGTAATTACCAGTCACATGACCACTCCCATCACACCCTGGTGTTGGACATCTGCCACCAAACAAAAACAAAAACAGCCAAAATAGTAAGTATGTTTAAAAAAAAACTTTTAAAAGTTTCATTGTTTCCAGTTTAGCTGCAATGACTGCAAGGGGGTTTAAGCATCCTAATCGAAAAGCTGCAAAATGAACAGGTTTAAATGAAAATGGCGTCTCGATACACTATAGCATCATTAAGAACAAGCAAATACACGTTAGCTTATCACTTTACTTAACTGGCAGTTTGAAACATTTATATGCTGCAAATGTTGCATGCTCATACTGCAAGGCGTATATGTACTCGTTTGTTTCAAAAAAGACAAAGAGAGAAAAGGTTAAAAGGAGAAAAATAATTTCACCTCACATTATGCTTACGTTATTAAATCCTTTTTGCTCTCTTTGCATTGAGGGTATTTGGGTTTAGGACTTGGGATTGTAACTTCACCAGGATACCTTCTCTCTTCAAGCGCCTCTTGGAAAGGATCCAAATCTTCTGGCTACAGGCAAATATACACACATCAGTTATTTTATAGTTTCAGATATGAGTGACAACTTACACAAGTTAATGCAAACCAGACTCTTTCTTTATCCTATTCTGCCAGAGAAAATTAATTTGATTATTTCATATTCCTTCACCTATTAAACTTTTAAATAATATTTGGGTATTTTGATCAATACTCAAAATTATGTGGAATATATAGTTCATTGTCCTAGGGGAAAAAAGGGGGAGGGAGGGGGAGGGCAGACAGCTTTTTCTAGGGCTGTCATGTTATTTTGTTTTAAAAGAATCAGTATTTTTTCCTAAAGTCACCACAAAATGAAGGAAAGGGAAGAATGATGACTAAATACATTATCTTATGTATCAAAAAGAATAAAAAAGACATCTTAAAGAACTGTTTTAAGAGTTTAGAACATCTCAAAGAATAAACAGGAGAAATCTTAACATCTACACACAGAGTCCTAATCTGGGGCAAATGGATCTGTCCGGAAATATAGAATTACATGATTTTCAATTGAGTTTACGGATGGCATTCAGAAGTTCAAAATAATCCATTTCAGGAATGAAGTTGCTGAATGCACTGATTTAGCGATTCCTGCAGATGGTGCTATAAACACCACAGTAAAAATAGGGAGTCCTGCTTGCCCTGAAAAAAACACGCTATTCTGTCTGCTTTACTTTGCATCTCCTCGATAGTGACGGATTTCCTCCTAACTTAAGCAAAATTAATAGCAAAACTGTAATGTACACCACAGCTAGAATGCATTCAGTGTATCTAGTGGAAAACGCCACTGTTACATGTTTCAATGTTACCGAAAACAGTTCTATGTTCTAGTTAAAATTGGTAATAGTTGTTTTACACACAAATGATTAGCCTTGTTTACTATTATAAACCAAGAAAAAACAGAGAACAATCTCTAGAAGTCTCCAAATGGATATAGTGCGTTGAGTGACTGTAAACGGGCCTGTGGGTAAGGTTGAAACCTGATGAAGAGAAGCAGTGACATTAAAACATAGGAGATCTCTTGTGTCCTGGCTCTTCTAAGTTTTGAAAAGTAAAATAATATTTTCTTTCTTTGCCTCTTCTGTTAAAAGGGTTTTGCTGTTGTCTTGGGATTACGAATTGAAAATAATTCTTACTTCTTTCTAATATTCCTTCTTTGTATTCTTGAAATAAAGTATTTCATTAATACAGGCCCTTCCACACACAGAGCTATCAGGAGTACATAAGTAATCTAGAAGAAGATTAGATGAAATAGTTGAAAGCTTATATTATATTCTGCTGCTTTTGTTCAAATTGATTTCTAAGTAATACATGCTTTCAGATACTCAGCACATCACTTATGGTTTTCAGATTCAGGAGAATATCTTGTCTTGAGAGCTGATTATCCCAGTATTGCACAGCAATGTCAACTTGCTTATATAGAGTAAGGTAATCTGGATATAGCAAAGCATCACTACTGCAGAAAATATTTGTTAATAAGATGATGCTGTTAGAAAACATGATTCACATTCATGGTTCAAATGTTGTCTTATGGAACTTAGTCACAGATCTGATGTGTGCCAACATGATATAGTCCTAAAGATTAACCAGCAGAAAGTCCTTTTTGTAGAAAACCACCATTTTTATCACACATTGTTTCCTCTTTACCTCCAAATTTCAGATATTTAATGAATTACCAAAATTAGATTGCAATGAGAACTAATAGATGAAAAAGACATACATTAATCTCTTTGGAATCATCTTCATCTATTCTACTAGGCTTCATTTTAGTGTAGTCCACTGGCAAGTCCCAGCAGTCACCCTCGTTCAGTTGGTAACACCGGTTATTCATCACAGCTTGCCGTTGCGGGGACATTGGCTCCAGTGGTGTCAAAATGGTGCAGCAACCATCTCGCTGCCTCTGCTTGTTCATGCTCAGATCCAACGTCCCATTTTCATCGACTTCCATATCAGGATTCTGTCAAAATAAGACAAATATTGTTAATTCGACTTCACACTAGCAAACTGTTACCTCTCTGTGTTCTTCAATCTGATTGCCTAGCAGAATGATAAAACGCTTTTCCATTTCTGTATAGATTGTAAGCATTGAGCCCCCTCCCACACATAGCATGATGCTGTTACACAACATTAATGCTGCTAAAGTAGATTTCTTTCTGAATGGCTAATCTGATGTTTGGAGGAAGCGGGGAGAGTCTTCGTTACCCCTCCTGACAGCCAGCACACAAGTGCAAAATTTGGAATGAAAAGGAGAAATCTCTAAAGGTATTTTCTTGTTGTTTTCTTTATGCTTTTGATTTATTCTGTGACAGGTGAGTATCTATGAGGTAACATCTGCATAATTCTTGTCTCCAGTCTTGACACCTGTCTGGATGATTAGAGTAATAAAACCCAGCTACCATCAAATAATCTGTGTTTCTTTGTTTATTTAGCATTAACAGTCAATGCTTGAATAGGTAATGTCAGAAAATTAAAGAGGGAAGTGGGGTACCAAGAGAAGTCCTTTTGGACACCACTTGCCAGGGAGGAAACACATTCAAATTTCACAATTCCTTCCCCGCAGATGTAAATGTATTAGCATTTCATATATCTATCTTTATAATCAGTAAACTTAGGTTGCAGAATAGTTGCCACAACAGTGGTGGCAATTTCTGTGGTGACTGAGGTACTGTGAAAAATAGGGTGAGTATGGACTCTGACTTTCTCTTTTATAGAAACAAAAACGGGTTGTCTATTAAATCCGGTGAAGAGAAATAAGATATCTTAAAATGAAGACAAATTTAAAAAAAACCCTAAGGACATATTAAAAAAAAAAAATGCCCACAGAGAATCATAGAATTGTAGAATTGTAGGGGTTGGAAGAGACCTCGAGAGATCATCGGGTCCAATCAATCATCCTTTCAAAAATGAATTGCCCCGCAAGAAATTTGGTTTTGAAACTAACGGTAATGCGACTAACTCCTTGTACATCTGATGACTTTCTCTCCTCTGGAGTAAAAAGATAGTTGCAGGAAAACACTGTGAATGCAAAACTCTCTTTCTGAATTACTACCTTTGTCAGACCATATATCTAATTGCTGCTATCCTGCTAATTTAATTTAGAAAATACTTGTTTATCTTCTCAGATTGATTCCTTCAGTCTCAATATCGAGTGACAGATCAGGAAAGAGGCCCCCTCTGGTTTTGAGACAGAAGAGTTTTAGCATTGTATTCCAACTTTTTCTGTCGTGTTGATACAGAGAATAACTGTGTTTATTTACTAGCCAAAAAGAGATTTCCCTTTTGAACAGTATTAAACAAATTAATATAAAAAACAGCATTTGAAAAGAAAGTTGCCAGCCACTCTGGCTTAAATCACGATTATTACTAATACCTGCTGCTGTGGGTTTAGTTTATTATGAATGATCAAGGGGCTTTACACGATGAGGGGAAGAAAACCTTTGTCTATCTGTAGAAGAACAGAACATGTCTGCCAGCTCAAAAGCTCCTCTATAAGCACAATAAAAACGTTTCCTCTGCACTGCATCTGTCTACTTGGCCATCTAGTGGTCTCCTATAGGTAGCACCATACTGATGGCTGGTGCACATTAAATACTCAGTTCTCAACAGCTATCAGAGTTGAAACTTAATGTTTATAAAGAAAAAAAAGAAAGCTTTGGGTAAATCTTTAATGAATCATAGTGCGCTTCTTTTCTTAATATATAATGGCTAACAACAAAGGCTTTTATTTGTATCTGTACAGCCATTTCATAGTACGCTGAGGCTCTATGAACACATAGAACATCAGTGACCCTGCACTACTCTTAAGCACATTTAAAGGCACCCGCACTGGAGATTTTGCTCATTTCAAATTTATTATGCAGTGACTTGAGAGCTGTGATTTCACAGGCAAGAAATTATAACACACAAGTAGCACAGATTTCTTTGTACTACATCTCACCACCTTAGGTCCCATTTGTGACTTTCCAATGCATCGTTAAATCTGAATCCTTTCACAAAATGTATGAATCAGACTGTATTTAGCAAAATTAATACCACTTGAGCAATCCAAACATCTTTTATAATTATAGATCTCACTAGTGAGAGACAAATTAAAAAGAGAAGGAATACATGCTATCAGTATCACCATTTTATATACCGATCGGGATTTCCTGAGATACTTGTGAGCAATTTGCATATTTTTTTTTTTTTTTCCCTTCTCCCTGCTTTAGCAGAGCCATCAGATTATGTTAATTTTGAGAAAAGAAAAGAAAAAAGAAAAAAAGAAAAAGCAAGACGTATTAAAGCTATTCTTCAGTCTATTAGGGCCACAGAGCAAGTGCAGTAAAAAGCAATCTTTATCAACAAACAGAATTACTAATTTTTACCCTCGCACAGAGATCCTGAGGCTTAGTGGAGAGGTTCTGAGGCATCTCCCTGCAGCGAGTGGAGAGATTCAGAATAGCAGTAGCAGCCATGTGCGCTGCCTCCATGTCATGAGTATAGTCAAAGCTGCTCTTGCTGCAGGTACTGCTGGCACTGCTGCCTCCACCACAACTCATATTGCTGCTGCTGCTAGGGGCATAACTGCTTGTTGTGCTGCTGGTTGGACTTGAATTCTTACAGTAGCGTTTAGCTGTGGGAAGAAATATGACAAGGATGACTCAAAAGAACAAGCATTCTGCATAAGTGAAGAGAAAAACAAACTGCTGGAGGTGAAATTTATAATGAGCAACAGTAACCGAAGCAAAAAAAAAAAGAAAAGAAAAAAAAGCAGGAAAAAAAGACGCCGGCAATAAGAATGATGGCTGTATTTCTTGATTTCTGTCTGTGGGTTTTATATGCTACATATGTGAGTTCGTATGAAATAACCTCCTGTAAAGATCTGCATGATGTGATTATGATTCGTTCTGACAAACAGGCTGGATTTAGAAAACAATAAAAACATAGAAACACTGCTTTTACCCCACATATATAGTCAGACAGAAGGCAGCATCTGCTCGGCTCATTCATTTTTATTAATGAGGGGCAACATAACACTCTGGGACCTTTCATATTTACATGAGCAAATCGTTAATTTAAAGCCTAGACACACCCCCCCCCCCCCAGAGCTGTTGGAGATCAAGCCCCCTGTAAGGCTGACAAGCTTGGTCTCTGGACCACAGTGCTCCCCATATGTCCTCAAACACCCCATGCTTCTTAAAAGACTTCTTCCTACATCACAGGCAAATATTACGACACTGGCCATCAGAAAGGAGGGGAACATGATGGAAGACGAAAGGTGGTGGTCACAGGTGATTTTTACCATGGCTCGCACAAAGGCAGAAGCAGTGGCTGTATATAAATGGAAACAGATGTAGGTGAAACGTCTCTACCTTTGGACAACCCAAGCACCTACAGCTCTTCATAAAAACAGTAAGGACCAAAAGCACGCTGAGGACAGCAGCACTCAGCCATACTCCAACCAACAGAAGCTGTGAGTGGTCACAGAAGAGCTAAGGCATTGACAAACCAGAAGCTTCTCTAAATACAATCCAGCACTGTCGCTGGTTTTAAGAAATGCTCCTGGCAGCCTAAAGTGTTACAGTAATAATGCAAAATAGCCCTATTAGCTCATTTATTTCTCCAACCCTCTTCTCAAATAAACCGTTTTAAAAGTGTTTATGTAAAATGCAAGAAAGTGTCAGCTCATCTCCTAAATCTTAAGTTTATGTATTTTCATTTAAAAAAAAATTTCAAGGTCAGAGGATACATACATGCATATTACAGCGACTACTTCCCCTTAAGATGGAAATGTATACTGCAGAGATCACACCATACAGCACAGTATAACAATAACCAACTAGCATGCTGATTAGAGAGCTATACAAAGAAAGGTCAGGCCCTAGCTAGAGCTCTTCCGTGATGGGCTCCATTTAAATGCCAGATTCTTCAGGTGTATTTGTCTGAGCAGACATACATATAATAATCTGCTCCCATGAGCACAGCCTGTTTGTGAACCACAGGCTGCTTTGGTAGGCAGGCAGGGTTCAAAAGAAGAATCTGAAAGCAAAGTATCTCTGCTATAGCTTATGTCATCCTCCTTTCTCTAACAAAATGGAAAAAAATCACAGCGTTATTTTTACTGTAAAGGAAATAGTGTTTCACTTAATTCATAACAGATGGAGTTTTCTCAGGAAAGCCACATAATGCACAGGGTGTGAGTTTTTTTAAGTGAAGTGAATGCTAAACATTCATCACATTTCTTTGTTTTGAACACATAGTAGCACTACTCTAGCAGGGTATCCACTAATAATAAACCTGTGAACTATTTCTCAAGAGTTTCATTATTAATATAGTCGTCAGTGGTGATTAAAAATTCAGCATTTATCCATTGTTAATTTGTAATGTTATCCAAGACATACACGAATTTTCCTATACTAAAGGAAGGAGATAATCGAATAATCCGGTTTCTACCGTGTTAACACATAAAGCATCATGTACCACTGAACTTGTCAAATTAGAAATATACTTCAAAATTCATATGAACAAATAAGACTTCTGTCACTTGCAAAAAATGTTAGATGTGTTATAGCAGGTCACATTTAGACAGACATAAGAGACATACTACATGGGAAATTATGTATATATGAGAATGTGTGCTACAGAAAGGGAGGAAAAGAGGCAGCTTTATACAAAGGACTAACCATCAGAAACTCATGCAGGCTCTGATATGGACTCCTCTGTGGCCTTGGTCAAACTATATTATCCCTCGAATTCATTTTCCCTATAAATAAAAAGTTGCTTCTAAAATTTAGTTGTGTTGTGATTAACTTGCAAAACACTTTGAACATGTAAAGTGCTATAAGCATGCTACACGATTATTAGCTTTTAGCTTACCAATAATTTAAGCAAAGCTCACTTAGAGAAAAAGCCATGGTTTGGTTTTTTTAACTTTACTGTAGCTTTAAGATGAGTGACATAACTCAGACTGTTCATTTCACATTAGCTTTAGGAGAAACAAAGATCACCAGTTTACAATGAACTAAATCAAGTAGATCTCTAACAAAGGGAAAGATGCATTGTTTCGATACCAGATAATTCTGCTTGCTATGTTACCCAGCTCTTTGGCACCAGGTTTTGGAAGCTCTGCAGTCCCACCTGCGCTTCGTAATTCGTAGTGAAAACAAATGTGCAGAACACCTTTCCCATTACTTAGCAGACACAGATCTGACTAGCTGCATATCCATACTGGCCTCCCATCAGGCATGGCTGGGGGCTGATTTAAAAAGAACCTCTCTTAAGTCTACAGGATCCTGCTAATTAGCAATGGAGGAGTGGGAGAGATCCCAACAACATAAAGGACCAAACTAAGGTATTTGGATTTGAATTCTATTCTCTCCAGGCACTCCCATCCCCAGTATTGCCTAAACACTGAATATGTTACATAAATTAATTGGTTTCAACGCTTCTCCTGACTTTCACAATAAGAGATTCACCTCACCTCACTTCAGATACCTGATCTCCTTGTTACAGGCTTTCTCTAAAGGCAGTGGGACACAAATTGGAACATTCAGTCAGATAAACTCCACCCCTAATATTTCCTCAGTGTTTTGATGGAAGAGCCCAGTCCTACTGGAGGGATGAGAGTAGCTCCTTCCACCACTTGAGCAACTGAAAGGGTTGCTATCTCCTCTGCCTGCTGTGTCCAGCTGTTCTCATTTCTGCCGCTGGGGAGCATAAGCCCAACATCCGATACACTATGGAACTAGTTTCAAAGGAAAAACAAGCCCACAAACACAAGATTCCTCAAGTATTATCGGACCATCCTACCCTACAACTTAAAATGCCCATTTTCTGTTTGGCTGTTACTAAAGCTTACTGGGAAAAAAAACCCCCAACAATCCGAAGGAGCTATTTATGTTCATGTCACTCACTTGCTGAACAGAAAATCCCTTTCTCCAATAAGGAAATACAGTGCTAGCTTACAATTAAGAAGGATTGAGACATTAAATTATTGATTTTTTTCAGATCCTTAGACTAATTCTCTCATCTTATACAGTCAGAAAAACTAATGTGTTGTTCACGTGCAAGTTCTCCAAAACCTCAGGCCTATTTTCAGTTTTTAGAGGCTGACTTTCCAGGACTAAATTTGCATTTATGTAAATGTGCTTGCTGACACTGTTGTGCACTCCTTACCTCCATAATGGCTTTAGTAGCATTAATTATCAATTTTTTACACAAAAATATGAAATCACCTAGAAATACTACAAAGTTCCTTGAGGAAAAGTGAAGAGCCTCTTCCTGAAATCTCTTGCATATTCAGTTATTTACAGTAAATGTCAGCAAAATCCCTGTCCCGTTGCAAGTCAGTGCCAACACTTTGACCAATTTCAGCATGCCTGGGATTTCACTTCATCCTTCTCTGAATTTAGCTAATTTTTCAATCCCTCTATCAATTTCAGCCAAATATGATGGAACGCTTATGGAACATCAAAGAGATGTGAATCCTAAATTTTTTATGAAAATCACTGGTGGAATATAAAGAAAAACTCAAATGAGGTCCCAGTGATGGGACCATGTTGGCATATCTCTCTGGCCAAACAGCACACACTTGGAGAGAGGTACAGTATGTGCAGCCTCTGGCAGAGCTAGGGGTATGGAACAAATCCATAGGGAATTAACCTTTGTTTGGCAAGCAACCTGCTCCAGCTTCAATGGGCTTCTGAGTACACAAGAACCACATATACTTCCCATACCAGCATTAATCACATGTATACAGTGTCTCTCAGTCCTCTCTGCCTCACATCACCGAGCAGTGAAGCAACCTAGTCCCAACCCTATCTCCAAGCAAAACTCCTTCCTCAACCTCTTTCCTCAATGGAAGATGAGTTCGCGTAAAGACAGTGACTGTATCACCCTAGCCTTTCATTAAGACCAGCGTTAAAACACTGTTTAATGCTATTTTCAAGTTCTGATGATTTGGAGAAAAAAGTGGTTTGTAGTTATTTGCTGGAAAAGTGGTCTTAAATGAGAAAAGTATGTATCAGTTGCTTAAGCATCAGTAATTTGATGTGAAAATACACATGTCCACAGGATCCCCAGCAATAATTTCATTCTTTCTTTTCTGCAAGAGTAGATAGAGCATATGCACACCAGTTAGAATCTCATTTACCTGTTATTAATATGTACTCATAAGCTTACTAACCACAGTTAGAGTTAGTGCCTTAACTTTAATAATATTCAAGACCTTATTCTGATACAGGCAAACAAGATGAGTGTGTGAGAGAAGAAAAAAGGGAGCTTTTACTCAAAAATATGTTGCCTTTCACAACCGTTCTTTCTGCTACAGTGCAAGACATGCTTGTTGATTCTATGAGAAAGAAAAATATCCAAAGAATCCAAAATATGAAGGCAAGAGCTGTAGCAATTTTCCCTTTCTCCACTTACCTACTTCTGCATGTCAGAGTCTGTATTCTGGTAACAGCATAAATTGTTTTATCTAATATGTTTATTTCTGTTTTCCTAAACAAAAATCTGACACCTGCCTGAAATTTCCTCTGGTAGTCAGTGAGCAGCATCAAATATTTTAACCAAAATGTGAACTGTTAGCACTCAGAAAGAAAGAAAGAAAGAAAGAAAGAAAGAAAGAAAGAAAGAGAGAAAGAAAGAGAGAAAGAAAGAAAGAGAGAGAGAGAAAGAAAGAAAGAAAAATGCAGAGTTTGGTTTAATATATATACATACATACATATATTTTTATATATATATACATATATATATGCACACAGAGATATAATTGTATTGCTCTGAACAATTACCGGTGTCCTCAAAAACTACAATCTGAATCCTCATCTCTATCCTGCAGTTCATTTTTCTCCCCTAATCAAAATCCTGTTGCCCGACAAACCCCATCCAATGTCCTCTTCTGAACTGAAGCCACTTTCAGCCTACTCCTAAACATGTTACTTAGGTTTTCCAGAGAATTTCATCAGCTCTACTCATGAGGACAAAATGGGCAGAAATGCCTCATTAAGTAAGCAGCAGTGATTTCTGAAGTGCAATGAGATCCAGGTTTTCTATTTCCATATCCCCACAGAGGAAGTATGTTATCTTTAAGGATTACCTGAACTACCATACAGAAGCGAGAATCCTAATGTGACCCTTGAGGCCAGGTCTCCCAGAGAGCAAAATGAGGACCAACTCTATTACTTCGCTTTTATTGCCATCTCAACACATCCCAGGATCTTAATAGCTGGAGATGTTCTTTTGTCAGTGCAACAATCCTAAAGCAAGCACCGTATAAACCAATGCTTTTTTAAAAGGCCTTTAAAATAACTTACATATGACAGCATTCCTCATAATAGTATATGAACATGAAAACATGTCTTTTTTGTATGATGTTTACATATACAACAACATGATTAACTGCAAACTTGTCTCTCATGTATAAGAGTGTGCACCTCCTACCATCATATCCTTTGGGGGATATATCCCTGGATTGCACCTTGGGAGCTATGGCTCTCTTGCCATAGGCATGGTTGTCATAACTGTTATATTCAAACGTAGTCTTAGAGTATTTCTCTAGTTCCTTGGCCAAGTTGGAGCGGGGTGTGGTGGTGGGGACATTGTTTCTGTAGCCATACTGAGGGATCTCCAATTGCTTAACAAAGCACATGGGCCTAGAAATTAAAGATATGTAAAGTTTGTTAGATGCAGTTCAGTTTACTGTGTCTGTGCATAATTTATAGTTCAGATTAGAATATTTTAGTTATTTCTTGTACTCAAGAGACAGCAATATATTATTGCATTTGCTTAGTTTGGTTATTTTCAGCAGACAAACAATATATATTTTCTTGAACAAAGCCTGGACAAAATTAATTCTAATACCACTAAATATATCCTGTAGCTAAAAGTATTTTAAATTTCTGTTTTAAAATACTTTAGGGTTTCCCTTTCCCCGTGTAAATGCATCACATAGCAAACTCTCTCTTTTGGGAGGTCAATAAAAGAGGGGCAAGCAGACTGAAAGAAGAAGTTTGGACAAATTCCTTTAAATGTCAGAAAGACAAAATAACACTGGAAGCACTGCTTAATTAATGGACTTTCCTCTGCATTTCTTTCAACAGAGTTGTACGCTGTTTTCCTGTACACTTTCCAAAGAATCTAGTCCTGTTTCAACTCTCAATATATTAATCCACATTCATCTTGAGAAACACACAGAAGACTCTCACAATCTCTGGTGACTTTGAGCTGCTGCCTCACAGATCCTGCTCACCCTTACATGCAAGGTTGTGGCAGGAGCTGCGATTCCTGATACGCAGATGGACACCTCACAGATGGTCCTGCGAATGAATAGTGAATAAAACTACCAGCTAAATTTCTCTTTCATTTAGGATCAGGCAGGATAGTCAGTAAAAGTCCAGACTGACCTCATTTGGCCACTGGAGAAACTTGTGCAATCTCAGTGAAAGAATATTATAGTGAAGTCTTCCACTGGCATGCAGGCACAGAAGTCCTCACCTCTCAAAGCAGTTAAAGGAAAGTCTGATCCTGCAAACCTTGCTTATGTAAGAGTTATATGACAGGGTCATACAGAGAAAATGCTGCATGGTTCTGCATGTCTGCCTACTGCGTTTAGCAGGAGGTAAAGATGATGAACAGCACACCTGAAGTGCTTCTCCTGTAATCTTTTCTTTCTTTTTTTTTTTTTTCTTTACTGCATTTATAACCAGAGGAAATGGAAAGAACATTCACAGGAGCGCAAATTCAGTCAAGACCAGAAGTATCATCATGCTGACTGACAAAATGGAATGTGATAAATAGTAAGAAATAGGTTTTGAATATTATTTTTTTCTGAATGAATTCATTTTCATAGAATTTAGTCAGGATATTTATGTAAAGATCACCCAAGAAATCATATTAGTCATAGTATTCCCTTTGATTTATGTATGCTTGTTCCTTTAGACGCTTCTTCCTCACAGAATACAGTGGGCTCATTTACACAATGAGCTGATATGAATAATATTTTGATCCTGTCTCAAGATAATCTAAATTTAGCTAAAAACATGCAATTCAGATCCTGTACATTCAATGTAAATCCAAAATTTCTTTGGAACAGAAGCCCTATGAATTTGATTTCTTTTTAAGTAAGTAAGAATTTTTAAATGCAGGTAGGATGGTAACCGGGATGAAGACAAATAGTCAAGATTTACTCTTAGAACATCGCTGTCTGCCCATCAGTTGCCTGCTTGCACATATTATAAATAGCTCCCAAGTTCTTCATCTTAAATACTTCAATGACTTAAAGGTAAAAGAGAAGCAGGAGGCAAGATGAAAGACTTACTTGAGCTGCCTATAAAAATCTGAAACAGAGGGCAGGCTCACAAGCAAAGTTAAGATTGCAGCACAACTTCCTGGGGAGTTTGGCAGCAAACCGGATGCTGCTTTTGAGTGGTTCCCTTCTTTGTATGGCATCTGACTTCAGTGGCTTCCCTCTAATGAGCAGCAGTAAAAGCCATTGCATTTTTTACCTGTCTTTTCCATCAAGTGAGAAAGTGTGTTATTCCCTTAAAGAGTGTTTTTTTATTGAAAAACCCTTCTCTAAGAAAACTGCCTGGGATGCTGTACGAAAAAATGTACAGTCTGAAATATGGGCAGTTTAGATAAAGCCCATTAAAAACAATCTGAGGAAGTAGAACATAGTCAACAGGCATGACAAAAAATCTTCTGTAGATGTGAACCATAATTCTGTGTTCTTAGCTCTACGGAGACACTGGTGTCTGAAAAGACCATCAAGATTAGATGAAGTTTTAAGAGAAAATTCAAAGAATGATGTTGCTATTAAAGCAGAAAACTTTCATTTTAAGCAGCCCTATCAGATTTTAATTTTAGAAGACAGCTAAATACTAAGAAACCTATGGGATAGGTAGGAAATTCTGGGAACTAAAGCTGTGGCACTTCCTCCACTCTCTTTGAGGCAGCTGGGAGGGAAGTACCTATCCCAGCCCACAGATACTGCGGTATCCATGGAGAAATTCTGCAGCTCTTGGGGCATCATCAGCATAAGGCTGGTACAATCATGCAGAAGTCTCGTTCCTTTACATGTATTCTTCATAGTGCAGCTCCTTAGAAATAGTATTTTTTTGCAGCCACATATCTCAAAAGAGTATCACAAAGCTGGGTATAGCTTTGGATAAATGAGGAATTCTATATGGATGAAGATAAGGTGTATAATTATGTCAAATAGGTTCAGGGCCCTTCCCATATGAATATTCAGGACAATTTTTCTCTGTTGTGATCTTTCCTGGCAGTGAGTGGGGGAACAGAGACAAAGAACTAAGCCTGACCTTATTTTGGAATCTAAGCTGCATCTGGCATTTTTCCAAGTGTCCTGCCAAAAAGTGTACTACCAGTTTGGTAATGTAAATAGGGCTTCTGGTTTTAATTTAAACTGATATTTACTAGTAAAAGCCTGCTGAAAAAACCAAGACTTACCGGTAAATATTAGTTTATTCCCAAAAGATACCAACTTTTTTCACATTGTTCTTAGACTTTGCACTCCAGCAGTCATCTTTACACCAAACAATGCCTAAGACAAAAATGAGCTTTTCAGCTTTACATGTATTTTCCAAAATAATTACCAACCCTCCCCCATGTAAATTGAGTGGGAAATACACACTGTGAGAATTGGATCCAGAAGCCCTAAGTCTAACTCTTCTTTAAAGGAGATATATATGTATATACAACGTATATAAATATAAATTCTCAGATTAGGTGAATGTGTGATGAATTCTGCATAATAAGAAGTATTATAGTGATTTCTAATACCTTAAAACCCGATCTGATGCCTGGTTTGATTTTGACACATCACAGTTCTGATGCTTCTCTTGAGCTTTAGCCAGTTTCTCTGCTGCAGCAATAGGACATCCAGAGAGGCTGCAATTACAGAAAGGAAATTTAATTGTCTTGTCCTGCGTAGTTTCACATAATAGCACTGATCCAATTACTCCTTCTCCTCCTTAGCCAGCATCAGGAAGAATCTGAAGGAAAAGATTTTCCAAAAGCTTTTTGGTCATAGGTATTTTTTTCTAGAATAGACTTGCTTTCTTCTGCTTTCAAAGTTGCATGGTAGATCTTACATCTGCTCTTCTTTTATGACTGCACATGGGTAGATTATTCATGGATGTCAGCCAGTGAACATACCAGTAGGAGAGGAGAATGTAAACTGGAATCTACTGTGCAGCTCTGCTAGCAGACTTGTGACCTTTATGCATCTATAAATGTTGCCAATGAAAGGGGTCCTGAAGATGACTAAATGACACCACCATATAAGCGAAATCTTGCACTGCTTCACACCTCGTTCAGCTCCATTAACTCCAATCTTTGTGCAAGGCATATGAATGAGTGCAGAATTTGGCCTTGTGTCTCTTAAGTCTACATTTCAACTATGTTATGCTTAGTGTTCGTTCATGAATTTCAGCCACTGAAGTATGTTTTCTAATAGTAGATGACACAACATGAAAAGAGCTTCTGCACTTGAAATTCAAATAAATTTGCAAATGCTGAGCTATTACTGAAGTGACAATAACAAGTCTGATTCTTCTGGAAAAGATTGAGAACAGGGAAAAATAAATATATCGGTGCCAGCAGATGGTGCTCTTAGTGAAGCTGTAAAAACCTGTGACCTGACAATGGAGGGGGGTCCTTTCCTTGTCACAGTCTATTGCCTGCTTATGTGACCGCAGCTCTCTGTGTTCTCCACAGGAAAAGAAATTAAAATGAAAGGCAAATGAGTGCATTCCCAGATGTTCTCTTCTCCACAGGAAGTAAGGGTGGGGGGAGGGGGGAAAAAAGAATAAAAAAAAGTGAAGCAGAGCAAAATGCCCCAAAAGCTGCAGAAAGAGGTGAGCACAGACTGCAGAATGCTCCCCCTCCTCCCCGTCCTCGCTGCCCTAGTTCTGCAGAGGAGTGAGGGGGCACTGTGTGGTTTTGGAGTCACGCCAGCAGGCAGCTGCGCTCCACTGACACGCTCTTCCTCAGACACCTCAAATATTCTAGTGGATATTCAACCAGAAGTGAATGCTGCTTCAAGCAGCAGTAATTCCCATAAAGCCTTCTCAGAGGTTTTTTGCTGCATATACTGGCAGCATCACTGCAGAGAAGAAAAGGGTACCGAAGCTTATTGCAGATGGGTTGGTACCCACAAGAGTCTTCTGGGAGACATGCAGTTAATACGAGGGGCTCTGGTAACTCAGAGCTCGATAACACTGAATGTTCAGTACCTGTATCGTCCCTTAAGCATTCACACTAAAATTAACAATAAAAAAGTAATTCGTTAATAGGAACCTTGCATAGTTGCTTTTACCCTCTTAGCAACATCTCCCTGGATTTTTGAAGAAATAAGCAAGATCTTGTTCTGTGGGGAAATTATGACATGTACTAAAAAGTACAGTAACATTTTGATAATTTTATTTGTTTGAAAGAATTTAATAGGCAATGACATCCCTTCTATAAGAATCTATTACTAATCTTAGGATCCTATAAAAAAGTAGCTTTTTTGTTGATCGTCTTTTGTTTGTCTAGAATATTTATGTCTAACATTCCTGGCTTCTAATGGGACATTTTCATAATGTTTCTTAAACAGGCAAAAATTCTCACTCAGTTCTAGTTGAATAAGGACTTTGGGGTTGAAATTGTGGTCAAAGCTAAGTCTTACAATGTCTGTGTACTTAAAATGCCCATTTCATGTGTATTAAAAAAAAATCAAATAGAGTGGATTTTTTTAAAAATGCACCTTAAAATAATCCCTGAACAGAGTGAAGTGTGGGAACAAGAACTCTGCCCTACTTCTGCTGATGTTGGCAGACTCTTCCTTCTCCCTACATACCCATAAGGAGTCATACCATTTCATGCCACTGCTGTTCAGCTAACATCAAAACAAAAAGGAAAAGGAAAAAAAAATACACCCAAAAAGCTAAAGGATTCTTAAAATGTCTTCTGTGGATCAATTCATCCATACTGAAGCAAACGCACACTCGTCCTCCTCAGAAAATACATGAAAAAGTGTTACTCTTTAAAATGGATAAAGCACACGAAGCACCATCTGTCAATCTCAAGAACAAAACAACGACACACACACTCACGCCCCCCTGCCAATGGACTGCTAGGAGGGCTGCAGTTTGGAGGCACTGTTCCCTCTAGATTGGTGTCCAGCGACGGCATCCTTACCTTCGGTGGGAATTCCTGTTGCTATTTACGTGGCCCCGGCCTGTGCAGCCTGGTGTAGGACACTTAAGAACATTTTCATGCATGGCAAGAACTTGACAAGGAGAGTAAGAGAAAACAGCAGAGTATGAAAACAAGAAAAAAAAATCAAATCCCAGTATATATGAAACCATTTTAAAACAAAGCAGGATTCATTAACAACCAGCATTCCTCAAAATACACGTGACACACATAGCCAATAAAGCCTGATGAGGGAAGTAAGTGTTGTGACCCTATGCTCATTAACACAGGGCAACAGTGAAAGTTATGAAGGTTACAGAACCTATAAGCAAGTGCATCTCTGGTGAAACAGTGAAGCAGAAGACTTCCAACATCTTCTTCATACAAAAACACTGAGCAAAGATCAGCTCAACAGTAAAGTGTGAGCTAGCAACGGTGCAATACAAAATTACAGACTAGAAAAATGCTTTCAGAAAACGTATGCATTCATAATGCATAGCTTTATACACACAGTATCAAACTCGAGAGATGAAAATCTGCTCTCAAGATATACTGGTAGAACACTGAATTATTTGAAACACCTAAACACAACCCTAAACAGAATTTAACCCTAACTATAAGACAACCCAATTGAGCTAGGGCCAGTTCTGCCGACTTCCACATAGATATATCATTTGTATCTATATGATGAGCAGAATTGGTTCTTTAATTTTTACTTGTATTTTCTACAGATGTGAAAATTGCAGTAGGTAGATTTTTTTCAAAACAAAAAATAAGCACTTAAAATTGAGTGATGGCGGAAAAAAAAAAAAAAGAAACAGAAAACTGTGTAGAAAAGAAACAAGTGGTACAAGCTTAAGCAAGTAAACTGATTTACATCTGCATCCATTGCAAGATGGATGGAAAACTTATTCCCAAGCTGCTCAGAGCTGTACTTCTCTAAATCATGAAGCTCATGCTATCAAGTGCCAAATTATCAAGAATTTTAAGGTAACACTAAAGAGTTTTGTAAGATGTGAGACATATCTGAAGCCATGTCTCAGAGCTGGATGGCAGTACATCACTCCATGGAAAAAGGCCATCCAGCCCTTTTACAGCTCAGGTTTTCTCATACAAGAACTAGTCTGGAAGCCTGTATTTAGTTCTCACTCAAAAAAAGATCTAATAAAATCAGTTAATTCCTCGACTGAGTTAAGAACTGAATAAAAGCTGTTCAGAGACTTGAGAATTCAACCACATAGACTGATTAAAAGATAACCATCATCATTACCTCATCATCAGTGTACTAAAATGTGTATAGATGCAAAAGCTTTACTCTGAAATTCCTACTATTCAAAGCTGTTCTTGAAACATGCTTCACAAGGCCAACATCACAGGAAAAAAAATAAAAAGATGGGCTCACCTTTTTCATTTTAGTAGGTACAAGAGCATGCAAACAGTTTAAAGCTATATTCTTCTTTGATTTGCAAAGTCTTCTAAAGAGCCTTTTATTTACCATTTGTAAAAAAAACAAAAGAACTTTCTTTGAGCAACTGAATATGTATTTGTTTTTCAGAAAATTGCAGGGTCTTGTAAAGCAGAGAAATTACTCTATTTGTTCTACTGTATTCAGAAATCAACCAAGCTACAGCAAAGTTTCCCAAAGCACTTCCTTATTACTTCTACAAGAAGCCACTCTACCATGAAAGAGGAGACTTTTTATGTCTGCCACTCTTGGTGTGCTATCCACGTCTGTTTTCCTACCCCTCAGAATCTACTTTCCTTTGGAAACTGGCAACCATTTTAGCCCTGACTGCCTTTATAACATTTCCTTTAGGGTTTTTTTTAATACATTGAGGTTAGGTCTTTAAGTGTTGATGGACAGTGGGGATTTCGGTCCATAGGCTTCATTGGAATAACTCCATTTTAAAATTGGTGTGAAAAAGAAGTGGAACTTTGTTTGATGTTTGTCTGGTGTAAACCAGCATAGATCAAGTAGTTTCAAGAGAACTATACTGATCCCACCAGTCAAGGAAGTGATTTTCAGAACTGGAGCCCTCTGCCTTCAGACAAATGTTTGTGAGCTTGTATGGGTGAACATCCTTTGCAGAGCATCCACTGACATGGCAGGAAATTCCACCCATGTGACTAACAAGGGAATATTACTCAAAATCAAGAGTTTCATAATGAAGTAAACAGCCAGATTGTTATTTTTAATAATGTAAGTTAAACTATGTTTAAGACACAACAACAAAGGAAAGGGTTTGCAAGTTTTTCAATTACAATTATTCCTGCACAAGACAAGAGGGACCGTTGATTTGACATCAGCAGGCAGAAGTAAAAGCAGTGCACATCTTCTGGAAACCTTTTTCTCTGTTGACTGAATACATCTATTTAAAAATAACCTAGCATTCTGAAAATCAAAGAATACAGCTTTAAAAGTTGTTCTTTTAGTGTAAAAGTTAGTAGAGGATGGAAATGATGGAATAAAGGAAAAAGTGTAACACAGAACAGTTGACTAAGTTGAGACAAACCGTACTGAAAAATGAAGTTAATTTTTAAAATAAAAGGTTTAAAAAGCATGCTAGAAAAGTCTTTGTAGTTTTATCCCCGGTTTCCATGAAACAATGTAAACTTACTTTCTGGAGGGACCCTATCTTTGTGTGGGCATCCTGACAAACTGCGGTGATGGGGGTAAAGCCCCGTTACATGGCCAGTTCCATCACACCCAGGGGTAGGACATTTGCTCTCTTTCTTTTCTGTTCTTGAGGGATCTATAATTTACAACAAATGTGTCAAGTGAATGATGCTTTTCACATTTCTGTAAGAAGGTTCATTTAATCATGTCATTTACTCGTTGGTAAATGTTCTTATGAAAATTAGAAGAAAAAAAACCACCTTCTACTTCTTAACACACTTCTGTCACTTTTATCCCATTATCTTCTTTTCAGACTGCAGTCTCCTATGATCACAGCAATATCCATTCATAGTGATTGGAAAGTGACCTTTTTATTGCAAAGCCATACCACTGTCAATCAATGTTCTGCTGGCGAGCATCACCTCAAAGGTGTAAGGTCATTTGGAAACTATCTAGTTGGAGTTTCCCTTCTTTACATTCTCATTTGCCTTATGTGTATCAATGTTCAATGTCCTGAGAGTAGCAAACCCAGCTCTTTAGTGTAACAATTCAACAGTTCAGTACAAGAAATCCCCTTTCCAAGGCTCACTGAGGAGACAACTCTTGTTTTCTTTAAATTCCTTATGAAGCGGTAGAAATTACGTAAATATTCTTCTCTCTTCAATAAATTATGGTGGGGTAAACATTGTAATCAAAGTTACTGAAAGTATCCCTCGCTTTGTAAATTTGGGCCATTACAAACATACATATACAATGCTTGAATATTCACGTGCTTAAAAGGTTAACAAACTTTTAGAAAGTTCTTGGATCTTCTGTCTACAAATCAATGAAAATTCTAAATAGACATTTTTTCAACAGAATAAAGTTTTCTGTCAGTAATGTAGTGGACCTGCTGGTGAGATTAATCCTGAACTAGAACTTTTCCACATAGTTCATCAGCTTGTTTCCTTTAACAGAATATCTGTAAAATAACATCCCTGCCCTTCCAGCCCAGCACAAGATACAAATTACATCACATCATCTTCAGCCATTTCCAGATTTTTGAGTCTATTTCTGATTTTCATATGAGTATTAAAAGAATAAAATTCAGGATACTCTAACTGCGACCATTTTTTGGCTCAAGATCAACCAACATCCCCCTTCCTTTTTCTTTTTTAAGTCCATCCTCCTTTCAATACCCAATCTAATCTATCCTCGTTTAAGTATTTATACTGCTCTCATCATTACTCTGCTTCAGTATTTATGCTTTCATCTCTGAAAAATAAGATTTTGCTACTTTTTTTACTGTTCCAACTTTCTTACATTAATTTCCAGCCCAGCTTCAACAAATGCAACCTGCAGTACAATCGATGAAAATTTCAGTACTTGCAGAACTTCACATACAACCCATTTTTTTTTCAGCATGAATCAATATAATCCAGAATTCACATTGAGTTGTGGACTTATTTTTCCTTGTTTTGTCTCTGGTAGATTATATATATATAAATATATATATATATATATGCATGTGTGTATATATATATATATATAAAATATAAACCTTTACATACCAAGTTCTTCCAAAACACCTTAATTTTAGAGAAATTCTTTTGCTCATATTAATGAATCTCCAGATCTTAAATCCATTCTTAAATTTTAATATGACATTTAAACCTTGTCTTTTGCAAATGGAATCCCTAATTATGAAACTTTTATTTTACTTAACCTGCATGTTGACTGTAGAATACAGTACTTTGTTTCATGATCTTTAATGATAAATACACATACAAATCTATCTCCAAAGTGCTATACAGTTATCACAACAGTCCTGGAAATACTGTAATCTTATATGTCTGGAAATTGAAACAAGAGATTAAGAAGTTAGACCCAAGGCCACAGAAGGAACAATGTCAGAGGAGGGATTTGAATTCCTGTCAGATAGGCCTGTGCTGAGACCACTAGAACAGCAAGCCCACAGCTACATACATACAAAACTCTAAGCAACTCTTCATGTCAAGTACTTTGAGATGTGTAAAAGTATTAGATAAGTGAGTAAGTAATGTAAATGAAATAAATAATGTAAATATAACAATAATCAAGGACTGCAAAAAATGTAGATGATTAATAGACCATAATGGCTTTTTTAGAGACTTTAAACTAGAGCAACTTTAGCTACTCCACATTGTCAGAATTTCACCAAAGTCAGTGAAGATGTTCAAATTTAGAGCAGCTGAGGATCCGGACATTTACATCCTACTGTGTCAAACAAATCCTCCTCTGTATTCAAGTCCGTGCTATAAACTTATAGCATGTGTCAGATCCTTAAGAGCCTTTATGGTCTAATGAGTCAGAAAAGATGCTGTATACTATTCTTAATGATTTCGAAACTTGCATAGAATTGTACTTGCACAATTTCCCATTGCTTTTAATGGAAGACTTTTGACTCAAATTTCCACAGCTTTATACAAAACACTGGATACTCTTTTGTAAAATCTTTTCTGGTAATTGGGAGAAATATTGTATCATTTACTTAATTCTGCAACCTTTCCTCAGTCCTTGCCACAATGGGCGTACTGCCTGAGTGAAAGATGTCAGAGGATTCAAAAGGTTTTAAAATTCACAAATTTCAGAATAAAGCCTGTTTAGAAGGCTTTTAAATGGCAGGGGGAAATGGTTAGTGGTCCCTTAAAATTCGCTTCAGCAGTCTCTGAAAGGAGAACTCCTGAAGCCAAGAGGTAGTTCTCATTGCAAACTTGTGTACACAAAATGGTTCTGCTCAACCATATCACACATCTCTGTGGATATCTCTGCCATGGGTATTTGAAAGGTAATGTGTGAGTTGAGAACAAAGGATATAAGCAGCTGTCTGTCTTAAAGCATCCTCTCTTAACAACTACCAGAACGTTTCCTGTGTTTTTCAAAGTAAGGAAGGAATTTTAATTTTTTATTTATTTATTTATTTCTTCCTTTATTAAAATAATATAGAATGATCCATTCCACAAAGTTTCTTGGTCCAAGCTACCATAATATTTATTCCTTGGATGGGGTTTGGACCTATTATCAATTCAGCCTGCAGTTCCCAAGAGAGGGGATGGTTCAAAGAAGTTCCGGAATTTAATGAAATAGGAAGTCCATACTTCTGTTACTGTCAGAAATTATGTAATTGTTTTGGAGACAGTAGATCTATATGGATAAATGCTTCCCCAGGCATACCTAGACTGGAAGGGCTGAACAACACCAGAGTTAAAAAGCTCTTAAAAAATTAGTGGTTTGCCATGTTTTCTGTGGTTTTATTAGAGATGTGTTGAAAGGGAGATGTACCTAAAATAGGTCGTATACAAACAACATTTAGCACAACATCCACATGGCTATGAAGAAATACACTAACTAAATAAAGTTGTCTTCCCCAAATACCCAAAGTTGCTACAGCACTCACTGAACCATATATTTGTGTTTAAAGCAAATAAACTTTACTAAAATACATTGCAGAAGAGTGTTTGACACCAGTAATTTCCATGTTTTTCTAAAAGGCTGGACATTATTTTTCTCTAAGGCTTGTAAAAAAAGATCAAATCCTTTCCTGGACCAAGAAGTTGTCTGCCTACCTGACTGTCACAGGCAGATCTTAGGGTATTACTATTCAAAACAGGGATTTATAAAAAGGAGAAAAATGCCCACCATCTCAGTTTTAGAAAGAAAACCGAATATTTTTACAACAAATATAAGATGAACTTAGCCCCTGCTTAGCATCTCCCAAGAAATACCATGTCCTCAACTTCCACTAAAGTCAATGGGAATCAGGGGTGTTCAATGAGTCTAAAGAGGTATTGAACAGTATACCACATGGCCCTACATGTACAGATGTAGACACGTTGAAGAGGGGTGTGGCAATATAAACACACCATCACCATGATAAAAGGTAACCTTTAGTCTGTTCTTTTTTGTTCTTTTTTTTTTTTTCTTTTATATTGAATTATGGTCAAGGCAGCACCTTAACTGTTTCCACAATGGAATGAAACCAGTGAAGTGGAATGCACATAAGAAAGAAATTGCTATTGATCTCAGCCCAGGCCACACCATGCCTTGCATAGCAAATGGTTTCCATTACCTTACTATCTTAAGATAATTAATGTGCAGTCACTGCCCCTATCTTATGTTATCGGTCATTCTGATACTGTTCAATTTCTATCAGGCAATTCTACATTTTAGATGGGAGAGGCTTCATCAATAACTGTCATTTGATGATAATTTTATAAATCACAATGCCACCTACCCAATCCAATCTGTAAAATATGCACTTCATAGTTGATTGACTACCTGCTACATAAAACCCCACTCTCCAATGCAGTTTGCAACGTAATTCTCTTCATTGTTTTTAAATTATTATTATGAAATTTATTAAAAACTTGAGAAAAATCTTTGCCTCTTTCAACATGATCTCTTATTTGTTTTGTTTCCCTGAAAAGTTAGAGTTTTAATTTAGCCAAATGATATTCACTGAAATACAGTACATATTTCTAGCACCGCAGAATGACTTCTTACATTTTATAATCGCAGCATGATGCTATTTTACAATCATGCCATACTACTACAATTTAAATATAAGTTCCCATTTTGTGGAATTAATAACTTCATTTCAGAAATCTATGCAAAACTTAACATGTTAGCTCACACTTTCTCATGACATAACATACGGTATATAGAAATATTACCTTTACCATAATATGGCTTTTTGACATGGACGTCACTGGGTTTAGGCTTCCTGTCATCTCCAGAAAGGTGTCTTGGAGACTGTTCCTCAAATGATCTCATATTATCCCTCCTTCCAGCTTCCACTGCCATTTTTTCTCTCATGGCTTTTGCTCTCTCAGTTTCCAAAGCAATTGCTTTCTCAAGCAGGGTTAAGTTACCTTTTGTCATATCAAACACTTCTTCAGACCTATCTGAAGTAATAGAGGTGGTATCATCGTCTCTTTCATGACAACCATCCTCCTTTGCACAGCTAGAAAAAGTCCTAGATCTGGGGCTCAACTGTTCTTCAAGCCTCATTAGGTTCATCATATCAGAGTAATTCCGGTCTGGTGTTCTTCCTTGGAAGTCATCTTCTTGCCTGACATGCTGACGAGTGTTCATGTTTTGTTGTTGATTTCTTTCCTGTGGGTTTGTCTCACTGAGTTTCCTAGCCAGATCAAAACACTGGTTCCTTAAGCACTCCAAACTGCTGAGACACACCTCTTCATCACTTTCCTCCACCATTTTTTCTGTAAGTCCATTGTTCACAGGCTTCCCTAGCATTACAAAGTTCATATTCCTATTATCTTGCTGTGAAGTATTGTCTGCATAATTTCTGTCATTAATGTTTTCTGAAAGCACTACACCATGTCCTTGTGCTAATAATTTAAGGGAGTCCACTGTTTCCCTAACAACATCACTGTCTAAATCTAAACTCAGCTCACTTTTCCGACCAATATTTTCATTTTTGTCACTATCATCTTCCAGACTATTAGAAGTATTGCTGTTCATTTCTGATTCTGTCCTGGCTCTGTATGCTGCATCCTCTGCAATTTTGCCAAGATTTAACAATGACTTGGCCACCAGTTCATCGTAATTATCATACTCATCATTATTGTTATCGTCTTTTTCTGTGTCTTGCATTATTCGAGTATTGTGACAATTCATTTGATGGTCTTCTGCATAAAAAACAGAAACAAAGAAAGAAAAAGGAAAAGAAAGAAAGAAAAAGGAAAAGAAAAGAAAAAAGTGGCTACAATTGGAACTGTTGTTGCAATCGCATGGACAGAAAACAAACTGCATGTCAAATATTGTTAATCATACAGCAATTCTATAACACTAAGGCCCATGTGAAGTGGATTTCTTTAGAGTCCATAAGGGTATTTTTGTTTATTTTCTATTCACATGAATTTCTTTCACAGAACTGATAAGAAAAAGGCAATCAAAATGCTAATTACTACTACTAACACTACTATATATTATCGCATAAATACTTATGTTTCTCCTTTCACTTCTACATTTACAGTTTTATGGGGTTTACTACAATCATATTACTAATAAGGCATAATTGCCTAGGTTTCCAACTTTTCTCACTCCTGTATTTCCTGTAAATATGGCAGATGCCAAAGGAGTGAGTATTACTGGATTTATTCTCTTACTGATGAACACCATTCACCAAAAGAGAAAGAATATACACCAAGCAGGAAACTGTTGCTTTTTGAACACCATACACACCATTAACATTAGATAACCAATAACTATATGCAAAAATCAAAATGGCGTTTTACTTGGTGGATCCATCAGTAGAAATGAAAACCTCTCAGTTTAACTATGCAAACTGTGGAGAAGTAAGACTTTTAAGTTGTTACATGAAAGGAAGAAAGAAGCAAGTATAAGCAAAATGTAATTTTAAGTGAATATGCTAGCCCAAATTATATGGTCAGATGTGTATGATAGGGCTGTTATCTACTCTTCTGTGTACCGTAATATAATGGTGCAGAGTTACCATGTTTTACTTCTCTTTGGTTTTGTAACTGCTGAATAACAGAGGGACAACTTTATAAGACGGAGCCAATGTGAGGCCCTGAGGGTGAGATTCATCTCACCTAACTTTAGACATGAGCAAGGCGGGCATCTATATCCGAGTAAACTGCTCAACATTCCCATCCTCAGTCAGTAAGAGAAGCAGACACTTTAGGAATACAATCCACCTGGTCAGGTTAATTTATCTTCTTAAGAGTAAAATTAGTAACTACTAGAAGTGACTGTTTCTCTTCATTGACAACAAGGGGGCTCAGAGTAGATGTCTACCTTAAAAATATCCATATTTGGTCAGATGAGTATCATCCAGAGAGCATTTTCTGATATCTCATGTTCACTTAGAAGTTATGTTATTCTTAGACCCATTCTTAAAACATATATACACATTTACTAATGAACATGTCATAAATTATATTTTGATAACTGGGTACACAACCATTATTTTATTTTGCATCACAACTGGAAAAAAAGTTCCTAAATCTGTCATTATATTGACATGCTAGGCCAGTTTTTCAGCTGGTGCAGTAGAGCTAGGACAATTAACACCTGCTCAAGAGCTAGTCCATCAACCGCTAGCATCTTTTCAGCTTAGATGTATTTTCAAGACTGGTACACCTATATATGTAGGATTTTCTGAATTGTGACTCTTATGGTTTTGGTTGAACAAATCAAAGTGGGAAATTTCAGGTAGTAGGTGGCTTGTACACTAACATTTTGATGACAGGAAATAATTTTTGTTTAAATTATTTTTTATGTCAGTGGACAAGATAGTAAATCAGAGTTTTAAATACAAAGCTCAACAGCACAAAAATTATATTTCAGCCACAAGATAGTATTCCTTCTACACAGTGGTTAGGGATCCTGGGATGATAGTAGGCTGTAGTTAAGCAGCAGAACTGGTAGATGACTAGGCTATGTATAGGGAAAATTGTTCTAATGGTAAAATATTACATATTATCTACCGAAGATAATGGGAAGACATTAGATATGGAAGGTTGTATGGCATTTTTGCGTGGCAAAATATTCCAAATCAATAGTGACCTATTTATTATCAAAGATGGGTTCACTTTATTTGCTCTTGTTCTCAAGATATTCATAATGCATATTTACATTTCAGTCCCTCCAAAAATTAAGTATATCAGAATATATTTCCAGAGTAAAAATAAGGGATACCACTTACACTTTCTATTTGAAAAAATTTCATCTTGAATGACTTCATAGAAGTAGGCAGCTAGGATTACTGGGTAACTTGTTCGTGTTATTTGGAAAGCAAATGTTTTAAAACCCTAATAATACTTTTCTGAAGTTATATGTACAAACAAATCCTACATAAATTTAAATACTAAGGATAAAACCTGATGCCAAGAACTGTTCAGTAGAAACTGCTGCTTTTATGGGGTGCTTCTTGTAACTATGTCTGATGGGCAGTCAGATGTAGCAGAAGTAACATCAAAATAATTAAAGAAGCAGCTCAAAAATTGCCAGTGTCTTCAAGCTTAGGATGAGATATCACACTGGTGAAATCATTCCAAATCTAGCTTTAACAGGATACTGAAATAACGAGTAGGAAAAAAATATATTTTCTCAAGCCATGCAGAGAACTGTTCAGGTTCACAGTGACTATTCTAGGCCAACTTTTAAATGTGGAACATTTCACAGTTTGTTTTTTTAAAAAAGGAGCTTTGTGTTCATTTTTTACATGAATGAGAGTCATGTAAATGATCACCAATGGGAGGAATATGTTATACTTTGCCTCCACAACAGTGAAAAGTCAAAATATGAATCACGTACTGTATGAGTGAAGACATGTAAATTCCTTTTGAGTAGGTGAAGCTGGGTGAAAGCTGTAACTATAATATTTTTTATTCTGTTTGTTTGGTTATATCCTTTTCAGTTCTCCTGCCCGTTCAATCCTAAAAAGAAGAAGAAAAGAAGGTGGTGGAGGAGAAGAAAGTGTAAAGCATGAATCCCAGGTGAGAGAGGCAGGAAGTAAAATATTTTAATCAAGTTTCATTTATCCTCTTTTAAGTTTTGGCCTTTTCTTACATCTACTTTCTTTAACAACTATTTTGCTCATGTTTCTTATCTCCATGCAGCATCTAATTTTAATGAAAAAGATATTTATGAATACTATGTCATCTCCTCAATGACAGTCTGTAGGATACTGAGCCTGCTCTAGTGAAGCATCTGTATCAGTTTATTAAACTGAAATTTTATGTACTGAATTATTTTGTGTATTAGTTAAGGGTCTTCTGGAAAGTATGTTCACCTAGCAGCTCTACATGAAGCTATGTGCCCTTTCTTTGATTCAGCTCTGTAAAATCTAATCTTGATTTCATTTCACATTTCTATGCTTCCTATAATTTAACCTTTAACTTGGCAACTACCTTTACTTTGTGCTGTTTAATGGCTATTTGCTAAATGACTGCAAAACATACAGAACTAATACACCTACTCTGACCCAAATTGCAGGTTGTTTGTTTGGTGAAGAGGCTGGATTTGTCTCAAAAAAGAAACAGCCTATATGTGAAGACCAGCCAAAGTTACTACATATCCTTTTTTCTGTGAGCTTTAGGGGTGCATGGACAAGGAATACGCAATACAGTTTAAGAAGAATATCAGATTATCTTAGCATTCATCCACACAATATTATGACAATTTAGGTATTTTTGATTGCAAAATTTGTTCTTTTAAGCTCCCAGCAACTATAACAAATTATAGGTGAGAAATTATAATGAAGAACATGTGGAACAGCTATCAAGTGCTGGAAGCCTTTAGCCATCTCAACAGAAGTGCACTCTTGCATTGCACCAAAAAAAAAAAAGAGTAATTTGATTTCTTAATGCACCTTTCATCCAAGGATCTCAAAGCACTTTACAAACATTATTTTAGAAAGCCTCACAACACCCCTGTGAGGTAGGTATTTTAAGCCCATTTTACAGATGGGAAATTGAGACAGAGAGGTTGAGTGACTCTTTCCATGTCATACCAGGAGTCACTGGAGTATGACTACACCCTCTAAATCCTCGATTGTTTCCTCCCTTTGCTCCTATCACATCCATATTTATACAATTTTTGGCAGAAGAAATGGCTTGCTGGTTTTAGTGTAGGGAGTCATGCAAAACAGCACCTTCTTTTTGAAAAGGAAAATATACAGCGTTTAGTTTGAGAGATTCTGCAGAGAGAGGCAATGATACTTCAGTAATAGCAGCTACATTCCTACCAAAGGCCAAAGACTTCAGAAACAAAACTTTCCAAATCTGTGGTCTGTGTATCAAATTACTCACTTTCTCCCAAGCATGGGAAAACATGATGGCTAACGAGCTGAGCCTGTATGTGGTCATGCAGGCTTCTCACCCAGATGGATGGTTTCATTATCCAGGCAGCACTGCCTGTTTTAGAACACTTTACTGTGCTTGCTATTGCTAGTTGTCAGTTCTTAAGTGCTCAGCACACGATCCTACCGCGACACCATTTTTCTCCCTCTAAGCTGTAAAGTGAGGCGAATCCATATGTTGCTACATTACAACCTATGACAGCTGGCCTATGAGAAACATTTAGCACATTGTTGGAACAAACGAATCCCAAATCTTAGAAAGTTACAGCATTGTATGGGGCAGGGGACTGCTGTACATTGCTTCCTCCTCTGGAAAAATAAGTTAAAAGAAGTGGAAAACTTAGTGAACTCTTAACTTCTCCACTCTACACTGAAGAAACTTGAGCACACATGTAACTCTCCAAGGACCTAAGCAAGGCTTTTAACTCCTATTAACATGGGATTTGTATCAGAGCCCAAGCCTTTGAATACGTCTGTTTCAGAGGCACATCAAAAAATGAAGTTGACAATTGTTCTGCAATTCTTTCTTCAATCCCTGCGAAAGTTCCTGAAGTTCTTTTACACTGTAAGCACTTTAGGTAAAGACCCAAGCAATTTGCTTTTACAGTAGCTGATGTCTTTATGGACCTTACATTACCTAATGAAAATCAAAAGAGAAAGATAACTGTTCACTTATTTTCTTACTGCACTTTAATTATTCTGTTATGTGATTATATATTATTTTTTTCAGTCCTCCCCCTCAGCCTGGTGCATCTACTTACAATAGTTAGAATACTGGGATTTCCTGTTTAGACTCTCCTACAATAATTACAGTATTCAACTAATAACCGATGCTCAAAGTAAAATAAGAGTAGAAGTCATTAAGCATGGCAAGGAAGGTCTGAGCCAAAGAACACAGCACATCATAGTAGGATTTAGTATTATAATGTAGGAGTGAGGACCACAGAGCAAGCTCATACAGACTTTTAAATTTTGTACATAATTTGCTGGCTTACTGAGCCTTTTCTTCCCTTTTTTTTTTTTCCCTTTATTTCCTGTTATATTTTGATGTTTTCATTTTCTATGGGCTCTACTCTTTAGCCGGTTTTGCTCACTAGAAAATTAAGTACTACTTTCCCCCCACCCGAAAGACTAAAAGGCATTCTCACAGATCTATCTTAATTTCTTGCCTGTTGTGGAGTGATTACTGACATATAAAAACATTCCTGTTTTTTTCTACTTTTTGACATTAAAATACATTTTAAAATAGAAACAATGAATATTAATACATTATTTTGGTACAGCAGCATTTTTTAAAATGTAGTTTTCTATATAAACCTGTGCATTCTCATCTGTATGCACAGGTGTTTGTATATAATCAATGCTCTGAAATACTCTTTATTCTTTGCTTATGCCATCCTTACAACCTGTTATTATGCTTCTGCCTGCATGAATAGCATCCTAATCTACAAATATTCACATAAAGTATTGTCAGAATATAGATGTTCCTACTTGGGTTATTCCTATTAATATCATAGAATCAGGCAGGAATTTAGATAAAGAGAGCATCAAAGAATCCAGAAGAATGGCAATGCATTGTATTTTTAAAAATGAGGTAATTTGTTATTCATCCATGGTTTTGCACCCTAAGTCCCCCTGCGTTGGTACAGTTTTGGAACAGGATCTGAAGATAGCTGACAGCTCCTCTGGCAAGATTGTAACTGGTAATTTTGCTTCGAGTGACAGACTGCAACGGCTTCTTAAAAATTATCTAATTTCTGACTGAAGCCGATATGCCCCATTTAAGATTTTGTCTTTTCACCACAATGTGCTTCTTGCCTTACTTTGATCTTAGAGTATTTCACATGCTACAACTTGTGTCTGTTGACTCCTATTCTGTCACTGCACACCTGCATTTCCTCTCTACTTTCCACCTAGGTAGCCGAAGACAGGAATAAGATCAACTCTTAGCCTTTTTCTTCTCACAATGAATAAACCCTTTTTTTCTCAGTCTCTCTTTGTATATCATGTGCTCCAGCTCTTTAATCATCTTGGTTGTTCACCACTGGGCTCTAGTCTTTCAATGCTTTCTTGTACCGATGAGCTCAAACCTGGATTTAGTGCTTCACATGCAATACTGTAAGTGCTGAATAAAGGGGAACAATCAATTTATACAGCCTTCTGGTTACAATCTCATTTTCACATCCTGACAGCCAAACATTGTTTCCAAAAAGTCAAAAGGCAAAGAATATGCTGGGGATTACCTTTTTTTTTTCTTTCTACCACAGAGCAGAAAATACCTTTCTGTTGCCTCCAAGGCATCTCTTTAAGGACATAAGGTCCTGGTCAATATGAAGCTTGCTTGCTTGGTTTGTGGTTTCTGCAATATTTGGTATGGAGGCAAATGTTTAGGTTAGAGAAGGAACTTGTGGAGAATATCTGTGATCAAAAGTGGATATGCTGGGTTTGCAAGGGCAGTAGAATATAGCCAGTCACCTCCATCTCATCCATGCTTCTTTGAAAATCAAGTTCAGGCTCCCCTTAACTGTTTTAGCCTGACTTCAGTCTGGGCAGATAATGAGTTTATGAGCTTTAGCTAATGACTGGTTTTCATTTAATCCTACTTTTTCTCCCCAGGAAGTCTATATGAGATAGGGGAGATACTCCATCTCATGGCCTTATAATGACTCTGTGAAGCATGGCAGTTTCTTGCTTTCTCTCAGGTTTCCACAGCTCAGCAGGGCAGCAGGCAACAAGGAAGCTAAAGCTATTTTCCAGATACTGAGATACAGCAGGGAGACAGCAGGGGAGCGGAGGACCAGCTGCACTGATGGGAGAACACCCACTCAGGCAGCTCTTGATAGGGAGTTTCTCATGGGGCTATTTCAAAGAATGTTTAAGAGGCAGTGACCCTTACCTATATCTCTCTCCATGATCATTGCTTTGCAACGGATGCAGTCTGAAGAACACATTCTCTGTTCATAAACTAACATTTTCTTTCTCACATAAAAATCTCTGAGAAAGAGGTTGGAAACTGCTACTATATAGATACATACATCTCTTTTCACTGATTTTGTTTCAGTTCAGATCTCTGACTCAATGCAGATGTCCATAGTGAAAATGTCTATATATGAACTAGACATCTAGACTCCATTTCTAGGCAATGGACAATAACATGCATCCTGGGATGTGATTTATCTCATTCTAAGCAAGGTATCTAAAGTAGATTGGCTGAATTATTCCCTAAAAGTGACTATTTGTCTTGATCGGTTATAAATGAAATTGATGGGCTGAATCCTATCCCAACTGCTTTTATTCAGATCTTTCAAATTGCTCTTACTGAAATTGAATAATATCTTTAGTATGACACAGTAGGAATTTCAGGGAGGAAGGAATGAAAAGCTACCCGAAAGGAGCTATCTTTAGGTTTCAGACAAAGTTATATAGGGAAAGATTTGTGTGGAAGAGGTGGAATGCATGTTTTAGGACAGATGCTTGTGATCACAAGTTACATGGAGTGATTTATATCTTACATTAGAGTCTGATCTCCATTATAAGTTTAATTACCTTTTTTAGCTGTGTTTGATTATCAAAGGAAACCTGTTTGTGCTTTGATAATAATCTGACCTGAATGGTGGAGAGGCCAGAGGCACACATCACTACCTTTCTAGAGAATGTGAGAACTGCTAAATATTGAAATTTCTTCTTCCTGTCACAAATTCTATCCTCTCATAGAGTTCAGCCAAGCGATCTGGAAGGATAAAGACTTCTATGTGCATGATTCCCATACTACATAAGAAATGTAAAGGTTATTGTTGGAGAGTTTGTTCCTTTTCTCCTTATCCAGCTTCTTCATCTAAACTCCCCTCATTTCCCATCTTTTTGTGACAGTAAAGGCTGTTTTGCATCTTTGGTTATAAACGTCCTAGTATAAACTAATTAGGGACAGAACTCCAGACTATCAGTGGCATGTGACTATTTGCACTGCTGAACATTTAGCGAAGCCCTGGGATGACTGTGGCTTGAGTGACTTAGCATCCTCCCAGCACAGTGCTGGTTAGAGATCATTCCTAAGAACAGATTTGAATTTGGTGATCCTATTTTAGAGTAAAAGTTTAGCTGTGTGGACTCGAGTCATGCACCCATTGAACTCAGTATTAAAGGAGTGGTCTAAGATCTGTTTTGTTCACTCACATAGATGTAGTCTTTGTTTGCTGAGATCGAGGAGACAGGAACATGGTGGAAGAATCTGTAAGTTGGAGCCAATGGAAAACACACTGCTATCTGCAGCCTCATAAGAAACAGGCAAATGGGAACCTATTCTTTTAACCATGCTACTCCAGTCAGTCAAGAACACATACACAGTGGGCCTCAAAAAAACAGAAAATGGAGACTAAATAGTGCAGATAGCTCATAGCTAGCTACAAAGGGTCTTTATTAATTACTGTTTATTTGTCACCTACATGATGTCTACAGAAGGGCTATGAGATTGGAAATGTCTAGAATGATTAGAGTACCAGAGTACCTGTCAAATGCTATGGTAACAGAAGTAAAAAGCCCGTTTTCAATCACTATCTGTCCACCTGGAGAACACATGGGGACATCATTTTAGAAATTGTCACCTCCTGCCTTCTGTAAGGGATTTCCCAGTGCTGTTCAGATCTGCACTGGGATATCTGTCCTGATGATGAAAGCTTGTACCTCATAAAAGGAAAACTTCTGCTGGACAACTCTAACCACCTACATATTTGCATATATTTGTATATATTTCAAACTAAAGTTATACCTGCCAGCTATGTTAACAATGGCTTCACAGCCAGACTCACAGCGCCTAAATTAACTGGAGCAGCACAACCTCAGTGCCTGGCATCTCCGCTGAAACTCCAACTGCCACAGAAACAATAAAGTGGATCAATCAAACAAATAACCTCAATAGCCAGTTTTCCAAGATACATGCGTGCGCATGCACACACACACACACACATAGGTACAGAGATAAACTTACACTGTATAAAGCTAAAACATCAGTCTGAGTCTAGTCTCAGAACATTTCAGCTCAGAACTTGTTTTGCTGGAGTCTACTGGTGAAAGCAATGAACACGAGATAAAGTCAATACCTCTAATGCTGCCTGAAATTATTTCTGTTTTTACTTTTATTCTTCAAGTATTCATCAGGTGATTCATGCTGAAATCACCCTAACATACTGTTCACTTTCAATTGTACTTTGTATGATTATTTTTAGACTCAAGTCCCATCAACTTACATTTCTGCACACTGGAAGTACCTGAGCTGCTTATGAGCCAATGGAATTAACCTATCCAACATGAACTTTTCCCCTCTGTCCCTTTGTATGTAGTGCTGTCATATACTTTATGACTTCACAAAGAATTTATTAAATGAAATTGCATCAAATCCTTTCCTTAAACTTGGATAAACTGTGTATATTATTTCCACATTGCCTATCTTGTCAATTATGTGGAATTTGCAGATTTCAACTAAAATACGCATTTGCCAGAGGGCAGTTATTCTTTCTTTTATGAATACATTGTTATTACATCTAGTTATGAATTTTCTAGTTAGTAACTTGGTTCATCACTGTCTGTATCTTGTCCACAGATTGAGTCACGCTTAATAATCCTTGTTTTCCATATTATAAAACATTTAAGACAGTCAACACGTGTTGGGTATTTTAAAGCACTCTGAATCTGTCTAGTTCTGACTGTACTCATTTGTTGCTAAAACCTGGGAGACATCTAAACTCTTAACACTGTTCAGCTGTTCAAGGCTCTGCTTCTAGGTGTACAAAAACAGCTAAGAAGCTCTCTCTTAAGACATCTTGAAGTTCTAGGCATTGGGTGTTTTCATACATAAGCTGCCAGAAAGACCTGATCCAATAGGTATGCTCTAGGACATGCCTGAAAGAAAAAGGCTTCTTACAAACTGTTGCTTTGATTGCCTTGCTTTAGTTTGTAGCCAAGGAAAGAATTGCCTCTTTCTTCCTTCATTTCCCCTGTTCACCTTGCCCACACATCTCCCAGGTAAAATACATTGTTCCTTGCTAAAGAAAGGGAAGACTAAGAGTAAAAGCTCTCCCAGTTTGAACTGATCCAATACCACACCTCCCAAAGAAGTTTGCCAGTCATCACAATAAAAGCTAGACTGGATGGAAGCTCCACTAGGCAGTTGAAAACACGAGAGTAGCATAAGACCTTTTTTTTTTTTCCCACACTCATGCAAAAATATCCTGTCTTATTATACAAATTATACAAGGGCACTTTCCTCAAAGAGAGAGATTTAGTGTCTGATCCCTGCTCCCTGGACCAATTTTATAACCTAATATTAAGCAGTCAATTAATAAGATGCTTAGTGTCCTTGGAGCAAAGACAGGAACCCAGCGTGGCCCCCTTTCTGAGAAGAATGACCCCGTTTGGTCTACTGCAGTTCTTGAGGTTTTTTCTATGGTTTGATGGAGCTTCAACAGAGTAAGAGCATTGCTTATGCAAAGCACTCTTGGACCTAGTTGCTAGCCTTCTCTGTTAGGAAAGAAAGAAACGTGGCATTGAACTCCTGAATCACCTCTCATACTCAACTCAGGTATCTGAGTTACAGATGGGGGCAGAATTTCCATTTCGTTCTGTTCTGAAACATGTATCTTTTTCCATCAAATGTGGGACAATCCTTGGTTCCCAAGAAAGGATTCCAGTTTTTATTCACTTAAAAGTTGCCCTTTTTGGCAGTGTTTTCAAAGGACATCCATAGACTGCTTTTATTAGATAATATATAAACAATATAAACATTAGTATACTTTTTCTAAGTCCAACTCCAGCTCTACTCCTAACAGTCTGCTAATAATTATTTGTCATTCTGTATTTCCACTGTTACTTTTCAAGATATACTTTGTGCTGAATGATCTAGGGGCAAAATTGTATTCAACATATTGCAATAGGAAAAAACCCCAATTTTTAACTTTCCGATGGAAGCCAGCCTTTAAAGCCAAATGATGTTTCAATTACTGAACATGATAAAAAGACAGTCGTCTCTAAACACTTCAGCGTCTAACAGTCCAGTGCTTTACAGGGTGTCCAAGAAACTGTTTAGCACATGCATGTTATTTATATAGAACTTCTACAATACTTTGAGGCAGTTGATGAAACAATAGATCCATAGATAGAAACCATAAAAAAGCAGTTGCATAGCACACCTTAAAAGTGGATATGAGAAATAAGGAAACTCACCATGTATACTTTGGAAAATGTAAAGGCATGACCTTAATTGGACATGGGCCAGGCAGTTTTGCAAATACTCCTGTATTAGGTGATTGGAAGACAATACAATGCCAGACAGACCTTTCCCTCATTACTATCAGTAATCCATGTCTACAGAGTACAAGGAAAAAAAGAAAAAAAACCCTGCTTCCTTTGTTTTGTAATTGCAAATTCAGCTCTTCTGTGGAGTTCCTTTAGTGTCACAGCAATACTACTACTTACTCTTCCTATTAATAGCACAGCCTGAAAAATTAAGTTTTTGGGATCAGGAACTATCAGATTGATGAGTTTACCTAGTAAAACCCCATTGAGTCTTGAGCTGTCAATCCCATTAACTAGTAGAACTTTCTCCTAGAGATCCATCGCTAACTTTTGCTAAAGCAATAATATTTACTGCACAGAATGTATCTGCCATGGATTCCTTGGAAAAAACATAATCAAAACCAACTAAACATAATCAAAACCAACTGTGATGTTATGGATACTTGACATGCTTAATGGTAGTGACTGACTGTTTACAGTACTTTCTGTGTGAAGCCTTTATGTACCAAACAATTCTGAGGTTTTCAGCTTGACACCATAACCACATTAGCGTCTCCTCATGTTTACTCCTTAACATCCTTTACCAAACTCCTTGAAGTTGTTTCTTTCCTAGCATAAGTTGTCACTGTCCTCTGCTAAATGACCTGGCCTCACTTGCTGTTCAGCTCCCAGTCTGCTCCCAAAAAATATCTGTAGAATACATTAATTCACAGAAGGGAAACTACCTTGTATATTATAAAAGGACTATTTTATATGCGGTGTAGGTGACAAAAGAACAAAACTGAATTGTTCTGAGACTTTTAAAATGAGGAGGACATGCTTTCATAATAAAAAGTATTCAGGATTACATATATACATTCGCTTTATGTCAATGCTTTTGTTTCATATTTTGTAAGCATTGTTGTTTATGTATTTTAGTTAAATAAAATTTTCATGACTTGAGGCATTTACTAGGACTGCAAATTTGATTCATGAGAAATAGATATGGATCAGAAGAAACAATCAAGCCAGCCAGGAATTTTATTTCATTTTGTTATCTCCTGGAAAAACTGTAATACCGCAAAATTACAGCTACAAAAGGTTCTCTCTCTCCTTTTCAGAGTGAAAAGTTGCCATTTGTGTTCAGTCTTAGGACAAATACAGTAAGCCTGGTGGGAACTGTGAATAAATAGGGTGATCTAAATTTGTCCTTAGAGCTGCACTAGAAACACAAGAGTAAAAATCAACCTGTATCACAGACCAAGCAAAACTTATTTTTAAGAATCATTATATCTGTAGTGTCAAGAAGGATCCATAGAGAGCGCATGGTGTCTGTGCAAGCTGCAGTACAGTGTGGACAATGCAATCTTTGAAGTGGCTTTGTGAAAGGCAAAGGAAATCAAAGAGGGAACATGAAGAGTTCTTTTTTGTACAACCCATGAATATGTTTCCAAAAGGGCCATATCCCGGATATGAAAGTTTCTACAACCACATTTGGTCATTCTGTTTGCAAATACGGATGCAAAGAGCTGCTATATAACTGAGTTCACTATTTGGTTCCTTAAAGGCCTATAACGCATAAGCAATCAGGCTCTTGGCACAGTTGTGCCAAAACCAGGAGGTCAGTGCTAACAAACTGCTTACAGAGAGTGAGAATGGGAATGCAGTTCTAAGGCTACATCACTTTCACTCAGAATTTCTTCTCCAATCCATCTTATTCTAAAAAGAATTAATTTTACTGTGCGATCTTTGGCAGACAAAAATATGAAAGAGGCAAAATCAAGGATCCACTCAGCATTTATCTGCAGACAGAAGGATGCAATGGAAATACAGAAAAGACAACCTCTATGTAGTCTCTTCTTGAGGATTGCAATCTGTGAGAATCCATAGCAGCACTGCTGAGATAGATGGTTCTTTTCCAGACCTATTGCTCTGGCAAGATGAGAGAAAGGTTCAGTCACAGGTAAGCACTGAAACAGTGTGACATTACAATGGATTCAACATCTCATGTTCAGCTAATACTGAAGGCAAGGGTTAGTGAAATAAAAACACGAGCAAGCAACCACATGCCATGTAGAATAGATTCAGGATGAAGCAGCATTAAAATCAGATGCAGTACTGAATGTGTTTCGTGTCGCTCTTACTAAAGCCTCCAGTTCAGACCCTGAACTCCTTAAATATCTCAATGTCCTCTACAGAATTTCTGCTTATGTCAACAGAAGTTGTGTGTGGCAGAGATCTCTAATCTGTCTCATCAAAAGTGAGTAATTTCTTTACACTGCATAAAGCAAGAATTGAATCATTTGCTCTTGAAGGATCAGATATTTCACATTATCATTTAAGGCCTTTTATTTGTAGGTAAGGAGCTAAATATGCAAACCTCTATATCAGAGGGATACCACAGTACATTCCTAACTTTAAACATGAAAGTTGAAGAGGGCTATTTAACTGTTTAGTTAACATGTAAATTTCTGAACACAACCTGGAAGATATACTGAGCTTCTGAATTAAACATTCACGGAAAGGAGCCTTAAAATAGTTCTTCAAGGGGAGGAAAAGTTGGGTATATGTGCAACATCACCTCATGTATGTGTAACTCTATTGATATAAAGTTTTTCTTGATTTGTCCTGATGTAAACAACCTCAGTAAAAGCCCAGTCTCACATCAGAAAATTAAAAAGTAATGTTTAAATAATGCTCTTAACAAATTTTACTGTCTATGAGCAGCAAACACTAAACACCTTGATCACGGAACACAGCAGCAAGAAAAGTTTACTAAACCGACACCACAGTCATGTCTAAGCAATCCACCAACCTATCAACCAACCAACCAACCAAAGAACCAACCAACCACAAACACTTTAAAAACTGTGTAAACAGATTTGAACTTTTTGCACAAGAACTTGAGGTACTCAAGGGATATTTACTGGCTCTCTGTTTTCCCACCTTACTCCACAACCTTGAGGTTTCCATCTCTGAAATACCTGTTCCAAATCTTTTAATCATATTATTCCCAACAACAACAACAAAACCAAAATGCAGAGAAAATGTTTTGCCTGAATGCCTCTATATGAAATAATAATAATAAAAAAGCTAACCATTTTTCAATCCATGCTTGCATCTTCAATGCAGGAAGAAGATATCAATAAAAGTCCTTAGGCTGTGGTTTGACCCAACCATTCCAAGGCTCAAGCACTTTGTAATTAGACCAGAAAGACAACTTTTAACTTCTTAGCCGGAGAAAACAAATATTGTGGTCAGAATAAATGCCCCTGGCAGATTATGAAACACCTGGAGTACAAACCATCTTGAAATGTCTTCATGTGATACAGGCTAAACGGTGCTTTGGAACATCTGTTCCAGTAGATCCTCCAAAAAAAGGTTTCCTTCTATAATAGAAATGCTTTGTGAAACAGTCTTTGGGACACAAATACCCAAAGTGAGCTCTTCTCAGGAAAGGTACTTCAGTGTGGCTTGAAAATCAAATGTACTCTTCAGATTTCAATGCAAAGGTTTTTGGCAGTTGTCATCACAGAGAAGGGGCACTCCAAAAGCAGCCTTTTCTCTCACTCTTTCCCATTTGTATAGCGATTTACAGGTTAGGTTATCATAACACAGGTCAATTTCTGCCCTTTCTTTATGTGATATAAAGGAAATTGTAAGGATTCATCTTTTCTTTAGTGGTAGTGCTCAAAATAAGGCCTTCTCAAGTTTATTCATAGATGGATAGGCATCTGTTCTTCAGAGGGATACAATACATTTAATGGAAATTTAAACAGGATATGCTGGTCATTACTGGGGAATTTTACGCATTAATTTTAGTTCAAGGAATTGTATACAAAACTACGAGCACAGTATTTGGGATTCATCTACAAAAGTCTGGGGTTTTAGTTGTTTGGGTTTTTTTTAATTTTAAATTAATATTTTGAGATTTATAAGAGTGTTTCTTTAGGATGCATTGGTATTTTCTAAGTCTTTCAGTTCATCAGTGATGAGGCTAGAAAGATGCGATTTTCAAAAAGGCTGAGATGGTTTCAGTGAAGTCCAACTATTTTCAGTAAGAACTGTCTAACTCTACTACCTGTGTATTATCTATATCCTCTTAGAATCCCACCCAAAATTTACATTCTTTTAACAAAAAGTATGGGCAATGAGATGCCTGAGATGTACTTGAGTTTCCCAGGATTTACCTTTTTGTAACAGAAAACTGAGTTTTGTCTAAAATATGTTAATACCTTATATTCCTCCTCTCTCCCATTCCTCCCTCACTAATTGCTGCCTGGGTATTCCTATACTTGCTGATTTAATTCATCTATCACTGATACCTATGATTTTAACTGTTCTATTTATCATGTAGTTTTAGGACCTCTAACTTTGATTGCACTATGTTTCCCTGGAAAATCAACAGTCCAAATTCCACCAGAGCTGCTTATGTTATGAGTGGAAGAAAGAAATGCCAGGATCCCTAGTGAAATCAATAGGAAATAAACTATCTAAAAAAATCTGATCTAGTGATTAGCTTCTAGACCTCACCAAGAACAAACTGTTATCTCTCTCTACTCCTTGGCACAGACATAAAGAGCTCCATACTACATTCCTTATTAATTGCTAATAACTCTTTCCTGTAAATCAGCTGTGCTCTAACAGAGATTGTTGCATAGCGATTACTACTTTGATTCTCAAATAATCAGTAAATATTTTTCTTAAAAGATTCTATTATCACTTTTCCCATTTTATAAGGATTTTTTCTTAATGACTAGTATTTGACATAGAACTTATTTATTAATGTATATATGTATTATTATGGGAATAATAGGGAATCCTAGGAAAAACTTGACCTGTGTAGGGTTTTATTCCACATAACATGTAGAGCAGCTAATATAGGTACTTTCATAGAATTCTGCAGTTCTTAACCACAGCCTACTATATATGGAAGAAAAGCAGTCGAAAAGCAATGTCAGTCTCTGTAGATTGATTAGGACTGCTAACTCCATGGGTAACTGTGTTGGAATAAGTAAACCACTGTGTTTCGTTATGACAGTAAAAGTAAATTGAGTACCAAGCCTGCTGGCCTGCCAGAAGCAATTTTCTTGAGCTCTTGAGTTTTGCTTAGGGTTTTTTTTTCTCTTTTATCATTTTTGATAGTGTAGATTCAAAGTTTTTCACATCAGCTGAAATCACAGCAGCAGTTGCACCATAACCTAACCACCAACAAGTTCAGTCATCATTATCTCCTAAAGGAACTGCTAGGCATCCTGCACTTGCCCATCAGGATAGCAAAAGCAGTTGCACATTAGCCTGATCTAACACAGCTTTTCTTCCAGGTTCTGAAGCAGCAAAGTTCCCTGCACAAGGAAATGGTTTCCCTGTTGCATCAAACTCACATAGCTTTTAAGATTGTCCATTTATGATCTACCAATTTTGTTGGCAAATTTAAGCAATTGAGGAAATGCTACTGATTCAGATATCTGAGAAAATGCTTATAGCCACCCAGCTGGCCACCATCTTGCCCAAATGGAAAGAATACTTCCAAAGTCTTTCTATAAGATTTAAGATCTGACCTTACAGAATGCTGAAACAAAAGTCATACAACTTTCATACCTGGTTCCTAAGAGGAATCCAACTGAGGAGTGCTGAAAGCTTTTCTTATATTTTTATTGGTTAGAAAGGTGAATCTACCCAACCAAAAACGTGTTCCCTGGAAATGGGAACAAAATACTTTTTAGATAGCTCATTAGTTTTTGCATGATTCTTTCATTTCACCCCAGTGCATTATGATGTCTGTCATCAGCATATGGACTCTTGAGTAAATGGATAGTAATAACATATTTCAAAAATACTGGTTATATAGAGCCCAATATCCCCAAAAAAGAGAAAGTTGCATAGGTTAACCGCATTGCTACTACATTAATGTGGTTACTGCCAATGACCTGTATGTCTAAATGGCATTTATGCCGTGATCTGAAAACCGTATTTGTGAATTTTAGAAGGACTTTATCTATGTAAACCTCTCACTCTCTACATTTTTAATAGAATCAACTAAAGCAGACAGCATTCAAGTCTCAAAGAACTGAAGTACATTATAACGGTTCAGTCCAAATAGTTTCATGTGCTAGAGGGAAGTACGGGGCAATTATTTTCAAAGGGAAGAGGTCCGTTTTTGCTCACAAAAATTATCTGCAAACTTGTGACAGCATTTATGTGGGCAACCATTGACATTATATAAGCAGATCCAGAAAATACACTTGCAAATGATCAGTACAGGCACACAGCTGTAGCTGATGCTTTGCTTGTACCTTCATGAATATTCTCCTGGTAACTGCATGCATTAATCCACTACTAGGATTACATTTTATGCAAACATTTCTAGCACAAACACACCTCCACCCTCCTTGTTTGAAATGTGAGTGCTGGTGTATTTAAAAATATTTGGAAGACAGACTTATTAAAATAAATGGTAAGAGAACACAGTGGGGTATATTTTCAGTGTGGAGCAGAGAGATTTAACTGCATGACTTCCATTATCTTTAATGAGAACCGCACAGCTAAATCCTCATATCCCACACTAGAAGATTAACCCAGAAAACACACATTGTTTACTTTTTACTAATACTCTGATTATTACCACGTTCTTCCTCCTCCTCCTCTTCCTCTTCCTCCTCTTCTTCCTCCTCCTCTTCATCCTCCACATCTTCACCTTCCTCTTCATCCTCCTCTTCTTCCTCTTCAATCTCCTCTTCTTCTTCTCGATCTATCTCCTCATCATCCTCCTCCTCATCACCTTGCTCCTCGTTATCATCAGAATATTCCTCCTCTTCTTCCTCTTCCTCTTCCTCTTCTTCCTCTTCCTTTTCATCCATCTCCTCTGTTCCATCAGTTTCATAGCATTCATCTACTGAAGAGTTGTCTGCTTTAACCACAAAGGGTTTTCTTTTGGGAGCTGGTTCTTGGGGCTGCTTATCTTGTGTTTTTCGTTTCTTTGCCAAAGGACAGCCATAAACACTGTGCAAAAATAAAAGATTCAAATTATTGCATTATCCTGCAGATTTCTGTAGGTTGTATTGTACAGCTCAAGTCATTTAGTCACATAGAATTCTAATTCTACATCATTATTAGTTGCTGTTCTCAAAATGCAGTTTTTCAAACCAAAATGCTGCTTAGACAATAAAGACCAAGGGGGAAGACACTTCCAAAACCTGTAAAATTGCAAACAACTACTCTTTGACTGAAAGTCACATGTGCATGCCAGCTAACAGTTATGGTATGGATACAGATGTGGTTTTCCTTCTCATTCTTTTCCCTTTTCTGCACATTACACTCTTTTCTAATGCAAAAAAAAAAAAACAGTTTAAAAACCAGCAACCTTATTCTGCCTGTTAGTTAGCAGTACAACAATCAGGAATAAAGCAGTGCTTCATCATTGTGTAACAGTCAGGTTTTGATTGTGCACAATTAAGATATGCTTCAATGTTATTTAAATACTGAAAATATGACCACACTCTTAACACTGCTGTATATGATGAATTGCTCTTGAATTCTCCACTGCTATGTTCTATTAAATGCTACAAGGCTAGGTAAATGGGAAATTGCAAGTTCCCCAGCACAACCAAATCCAGTAGTTTTCATGACCAGTGTTGGATATGTTCTCACTTTGAAAGAAATCAAACCACAAACCAGAATCTTTTGTCAGAGAAGGACACCAAACTTTTCAAAGTTGCATACCACTTCCTCATCAATTATTTTAATGCACTGTAACACAAATAGCATTTCAGAGTTCTGGTCTTCTACCAGAGTAGCCATGTGTTTCTGAGGTCATATAATCTGTGTTTGCAGAATGTGATCACCCTTGTGTAACCCCTATAACCTCCTACACAGAGTGACTACACACACAGATTACTTTTTGGTTAGAGAACTTCCTCTTTGAACTTTTTTACTGTGTGATTATAAATGCTACTCAGGCTATATTGGTTTTTTTAGTCTTCTTCCTGTCATTAGCTAGTTTTGAATTAAACTGTTTTTTCTAGCCCTTTTTGCATATTTACTTACAGATTCCTCTTTTAGATAATATTTTATTTCTTTTATCCCAATTACAAAATAATACAAAGGATCTTTCTCATTTTCTTCCACTCTAATAATGTTCTATTGATGGACCACTGAAAAATACAGCCGTTCAATGCATTTAGTACTACGCTCTTTGAGGTGTCTCCATGGTGCCACTTAATTGCATCCCAACAACTATGTATCCCAACTACTTAAACTGCTACTTATGCAACAAGCATTTTATTTAAGTGCCTAACCATTTTATTTAAGTGTCTAACTTAGCCATTGTCTTAGGTGAACTTTAAAGCACTTCACAGTAGGGCTGGCTCAGTCTGCCTGGCACATATATATCTAAGGAACATATATCACAGAACCAGAAAATCGTAATGGTTGGAAGGGACCTCAAGAGATCACCAAGTCCAACACCCATATGGTCACTAAGGATGGTATTCATCATCAAAAACCTGCTAAGGGAGACCTTCTCTGCATATCACAGGCACCTCTCTCTCTGTCAAGGGACTGTAGATGTCTTTAAAGTCTAATCCCGCATGCCTGAATTAAACTCCTCCCTCCATTAAGACTATTGAGATATAATGAATAAATTTTAAGCACCTCCATCTAGCCTGATGCAATCCTCCTCATTTGGGAGTGTACAGGATATTAGTCCCAATGGGATAAAGTTTCCAGACAGCAACATCAAAGTTGAGGCCTAATGGTGCAGACTGGAGGGGGAGTAGACCCACATCCTCCAGATCCCAGGACCACGCTCCATTACACAGGTAGCGTGGCATATTCTGGGAAAGACCATTCTCTTCTGGAAGGTAAGCCCCTGTGCAGCTGGCTGCAAGAAACTCAGTCTGATACACAGCAAGAAAGCAAAAGCCCAAACCTTCACCAATTGAAGAGCCTTAAGACTGTGAAAAGAAGATATCCAGGCTTCTGGTGCTCTATCTGGATTGTATTTGTCTCTATTCAAAGACACTTCTCTATAAAACCTACAAATGTAGTGAAAATCCTTGTCCTTCGGTCATCACTATTGTTCACTGCCAAATGCCTCTCTTGCTTCTTGCCCTGTGAGTTCTCCTTTTGGTCAGTACCCAGCTGCACAGAATCAGGCAGAAAGGTGTTATGGGGGTTCAGGAGCTGCCTATTTAAATTCTCCATACGGAGCTCTGAGAGAAGGCAGGCAAATTTCTCCTCAGAACTGGCACTTCAGAATGTGTGTAGAGCCCAGAGAAACAGCTGGATAATTAGGGAGGAACCTGTTTCATTTAGCTGCCTGAAATGGGTGTATCACAGCCTGGGGCTCAGGTAGAGTTTAGAAACTTGCTATCAGCTCAATGGGATTTAAGCAGAGAGGATAACAATTATTGAGTGATTATGTCTTGGGTTTTGGTTTTCTGTTCCTTCTCTTAGTGATGTGTATTACCCTCATTATAGTTTCTTCAATACCATTATCATTAAATGGTATTTTCTCAAAATCCTGATTTTTATTGTCAAAGATGAGAGTTGTTTTAGCCCCAGTAATCTCCAAGTTTTCACTTTTTCTTCTTATCATAACCATAGAATACTGTAAGAGGTAAAGATGAAACTTCATCTCTGAGCTAAAACCATCAAGGCTAAAGGGCACTAGTAGATACACAGCAGTGAAAATTTTTGGCCACTGAAGATGATGCAAACTTGAATTTTACCATGTTAAAGCCAGAACATTAACCCCATCCTGCCTCAATCTTAGTTAAGAGTACTAAAAGCTTGCAAAAGTTTTCCACTAGTAATGTCATGTGTCCATCCCATCCCATCCGTCATCCACCCAAATTCCCTTTTGGATTTTACAATAGTCTGGGAACTGGAGAATTGCACACTAGGATAACAAATATGTCTATTTTGTTTTGAACTATTATTTCTTGTATTTGCCATCTAAGTATAACTGCATGAATTTTAGATATAAATCATTGGTCTAAGTTAAAAAGAATTTTTTGTCATTACCATCTTTAAATATTTTCCATTTTTTTCCATGGCTTTATAATTTTCTGCCTAACATTTTATTAAGTTTGTGAGAATCCAAGACATTGCTTGGGATTTAGTCTCCCTTGGAAGTGTATAACTGGCAATGGAAATCAATGCCAGTTAGCTGCCTGATCAGCTTTGATGCTTTTATAAATCTAATTAAATATCTATTTGCAACTCACCTATTCTAGTAAAGTCACGATTTTTACTTTAGTTTTTTACTTTATTTATCTATTCTCAGTGACTTTGCTCATGGAATTAAAATTGTGGACACATCAGCAATTAACAGAAATAAACAGTTGTGTATTTTAAAGGTTTGGTCCAGCACTAAGTACTAGAGAACATGTCACTTTTCCAAGGAAATAAACTCTTTTAACTTTGACTCAGCATTTGTAAACTCTTTCCTGATTAGTCTGCATGAATGTGCTACCGATTTTCTCTAAAATCCTGATTTTTTTTGGCCTGTGCTTGAATTCATATTTCTTTCCTACACGCCTTTTAAAATAGTGGCTTGCACTGGATTCCTTCTGTTCTTCAACCATATACATCTTATAATTCATATATACCTCATGCACTATAGACTTCATAGTCTGAGAGTTAAAAAATATTATCTGTATCTTTTGGAAACCTGGGAACCAGGTCTGCAGACTTGGAGCCTAATGTTTATCTGCCCTATTTTTTTCTTTTTCTTTCCTAACCTGTTCCACTCTCACCCTTTGTTTCATTAACTTTTCAGATTCTGCCTCCAGGAAACCTCTCCATTTCTGGCACATTCTCCTATGGCCCCTCCAGTGATCACGCTGAAGAGAAAGCCATGCCAGCTTCCCCTCAGCCTTTGACACCAACTTCCCCTCCCAGCCACATGCAGAGCTGACTGTCTCTCCCACTGAACTCTCATTCCTCTTATATTTGTGAAATCTATTATTGTTTGTCCTTACAGCTTCTGCAATTTTCTCTCCATTTCCAGCTTTGGCTTTTGTGACCATCCCCTTATTTGTTTATTTTTAGACTTGTTTATCCCTGCTCAAAGCCACAACCCCATTGATTTATCTGTCCTGCAAAGCTTTATCCATTCTTTTATTGCTCACTGTATTTCCCTGGTCAACTGTGTTTGTCTTATTTTCCCCTCACGCTTCAGCTCTCCTGGCTTTCAGCAGAATATATATTTGGGCTTCCTGAAACACACTTTTGAATATTCCACACTGCTTTGCTGTGTGTCTCAGTCATCTCTAGGTTTCAGAATCTGTCATGAATAATTCCTGTGGAAAGAATCTTGTTGAATTCCACAGCGATAAGCTCCAAGAGGACATATAGACATTAATTATTGAAGAAATTGAAGAAATAATATATGAATTTATACTTCTTGCCTAGAAGATGCTTTATGGTATTTTTTAATCCTCACACAATTTTTCTTCATTAAAAAACATACGATGCTATTCACTGATACATTCAGTAGGACCCTTCTTCAGGAAATACATATTTATTTCCCAGAGTTGAGCTTCTGGATTTTTAATATATTTTATTAATAATTTAATACTATTTTTGACATAATTAGTGTGTTTATTATTTCTAAACTATAAAAAGTCCTATATCCCTTTCATTATATATTGCATAGGACCAGAGAAATACAAGGTATTTCCTAAATCAGATTACTGATTAATATTCTCTCCTCCATGCTACAACAGCTCAGGTGGGATATGAAACCTATGTCTGGAGGACACTTTCCTCTTAAGAGTGTCCTATTTCTACATGAATTAGAAAGGCAGCTTATGTGACTCATAAAGATTTTGTCAACTTTAAATACCTAATTTCAATTAAGTTATTCGTATCTGCCATGTTTACCAGCATTCTTTTTTTCATTTTTATCTCATTTCTAGTGAATCTATTACTTCAGAAGCCTTGTGCTATAAGATTCAAGTCAAGAAAAATAAGGTGATGACAATATTATGTTCTAAAACTGATTCTCATTAGTATTTAAAAATATTTTTTCAATCTAAAAAGTTTCTCCACCAACAGTGTTCTCATTCTTTCTATTTTTCAGGCGAGAATTTAATTTCACATAAACCAAAACTCTAGGTAGGTAATAGAATCTAAAAATTTACTATTTAGACACCTAGTGAGGTTATAAAAACATTTAGTGAAACACTTAAGTATCTGAAATGGCACTGAGGTGGAGTTTTATCATATACAGTTGAGAATAGAGAATTAGGGAGAGTCTGTTTGGAGGCAACCTTGTGCTTAAGGCTTCAGGCAGAAAGTTCCCAAGAGACTTGTCCCACTGGGTACCATAAGTATTATTTTTGGTTTGGACTAGAGAAATCCGAAGTCCATTTCTCCAGATGAAGCCTTTTAGGATATTGAGAAGCCAGGAGTTTTGCAGATAAGTTCTCTAAAAAACAGAATCTTCAAAGAATGTGCAAACCTAATTAATTTGCATAACACTGCATCCTATTAAATCACTCTCAAAGCAGTAACTACTTTTAGCTTTAAGGGATTAGTATTATCAACTGGTATCAGTTGACATAAAAATATTTGACCTCCCCAAACCCTAGACCTTGAACACCCCGCACTCCAGGAGAATGTCCTTCCCAGCAGACTCTGCAGTACTATGGGAAGAACTGGTAGCACTCTTGTTGAAGCTGGACTATTGAATTGATAGGAATGAAAGAATCGTAATAAATTCAGAAACTGATAGTGCCTCCAGCCTAGCAATTTACCAATTGAGTTGTGAGAATAAACTCTTTCAGCTGAGGATGATTTTCCATTCCTATTTAAGCAACTGATTGCTTAAGGTATAGCAAATGTCTACAGGAATGAGCAGCAAACCCAGCAGACAGTGATAATTGTGAACTGGTAGAGTCAAATTTCTTTGTAGGAAATTATTTTTCAGAAGTCTTTTCTACCACACCAAAGTCCCACATAATGACTGCATACTACCCTAGAATACAGAAAGTATTGAGTCAAACCTTCCCAGGCTATGAAGAGTAAAAAGCTTTGCTGAGAATTCTAACCATTAAGGTATAGAAGAGAAAATGAGAAGAGCCACACATCAAAGTTCAAGAAAGACATGGAGTTTTTTGAGCTTTTATTTCACAGAGGTGCCTAATTGCAGCCAGAAGACACAGCTAGGACACACTGGATTTGCTGTTTACAACCAGCTGGATTAAAACTATCTGTGTGAGCATCCTGCCTGTTATGAATCCCTCTCTAGAAGACTAATTAGCCAAATCTGCTTTCCAGGAGCCTGCTGGAAACTGAGCCAGAGCCTTGAGTATTGTTCCAGAATTAGGCATGCTTCTTGCAATCATTGCACTGCCAAGCTTCATAGCATCTAAGGCCACTTACAGAATGACTGCCCTAACTCCTATCTTCTCAGCTGGAGTTAGGCGCTAATCCAGAGTTGGTTATTTGTAAAATCTGTGTTCCTATCCTTTGTTTATATGTTTAAATGTTTTTGCAAAATGGGACCCAAATTACTATGGTTTTATCTATTTAAATTATAGTTAAAAGTAACAAATACCTTTTAAAATACAAAAAAAACCCCTTATTTCTAGAGTTCTGCCATATTTTAGACTTTCCCACAAGTCTTCTGCTTCTGATTCAACTAATCAGATCATTATAAGCAGGAAGTGCTTTTATATGTGTAATGTCAAAACATACCATCTCTGCTTCATTAATTTGTACTGGTTAGAAGTTTGTGGACTTTTCAGATTAGGTATGTATACAATAGCATTTCAGTTCAGTGAAAACTATTAATTTACTTGAACAGGTACAAGCTTGACTCATAGGAATGAGTGAAATGTAGAGCATTCTATCCCTCTTTTTCCTTCTGGCATTTCAAGTATTTGTGTACTGCATGATGGAACAGTAAGAACAATTACAGAAATGTGCAGAGGCAGGCTAGATCTCAAAAGGTAAAGGTAGTAAGATGTAATATTTTCTTTACAGAGCTTTAAAAGCCAAATTGATCCTTTTGAACTTCAGAGCCTTTTTAAAAACACTGCAGATCTAGTCATGTCTACAGCACTGTTTAACCAAATAAGCCTTAAAGAAAAATTAGTATCTGTAAAAAACAGCACTGAAAAATGAGTTGAGTAACATGAGAATCTAATGATGTGCCATAACTAAATGATGGCACTCAAAACTTATGTTTTGGGGTTTTCTTCCCAGAAATTCAGATATTGAAATACATATTTTTAAACACAATAGAGCAGACAAGCTTTGATGTAGTTAATACAGTCACAGTAACAAGTTAAAGTAAGGGTCTTTTTATTTAATTAGATCCTATACATTCCAGTGTGAATTACCTCCCCACCCTAATTCACTGAGACTCCAAACTGGTGTAACTGAGCCCTGTGATGAATAGTGGCAAACTTACTCCCTCTGGCTAATGAGATCATTTCACCCATCACCAAAGTCTCTGCTCTTGGGATATAACAACTTTCAGTTTTGTAATAATTAACTCATTTAACTAATAAGTTTATTTAACTGGTTGAATCCAACAGCTATTCAGTGAAGAAAAATGAGGCATATCAATATATTTCTAGGTACTGCAGAAATACACAAGAAAAACCTTGGCCTTGGAGAGCTCATTTAAAACAAGATGTAAAAAAAAAAAATGCAACAAATCATGAAACTAAAAACTCATGTGGCAACATGGGTTAGGAAAGTGCATGCCCTGCAGCTGTAGATTATTCAAAAGTATTTATATAAATAAATCAATATAATATTTGATTGCCCCATGACTTATGATGTCATGGATAGGGTTCCTCTCTCACCTACCCCTAGGCTTTAAAAGCTAAGTCTATCCATGTCACATTAAGCTCCCATCACAAGTCAATGCAGAGAAAAGGGAAGCTCCTGGGTGGTAATTCATCTCACCTTTCTTAGACACTTCGCCTATCTCTCCACTGACAGTAAAGGGAGTTAATGGTGATTAACTTTTATTTCTATCACTTCACTTAGGAATCTGATAAAAGAGAGAAAAATCCAAGCCTTTTTCTCTCTTTTTCAATATTGTATGTCCACCCCCAACAAAGCAGATTTTAAAATCACTCACCACGATACTTTTGTAAAAAGAAGACCAAAATCCTGCTTCTTTCCTTTCCACAGCTGCTGTATCACTTAACATGAATAATTCTCCTCCCTATAGCTTAGCAATCTTTTCAAGACTACCTGCATGATCCAATGTCAGACAAATGCTGTAGTTGCACTCTAATCTTAGGATGGCAAACACTCAACTTAACTGAGCGTTCAAGAGCTGGAAGCCACAATTGATTATGTCTTGTTGCCAGACCCTTGAATACAGGGACTGCTCAAAGAAACTAGGACAGTGCAAAGAGCACAGGTTTAATGACTCATATTGATTCATTAGATGAAATGCATATAATCAAGTTTTGCTAAGTGGCTATTGATTCTGCACAATTTGATGTTGATTTAGATGTAACCCAGACATGTAAAAACGGGAACATGCAAAGCCAGTGACCACTTCTCCATTAACTCAAAGAACACTGACTTCTGAACTAACTCAAAAACCTGAAGTCCGCATTTATTTCAAAAATCTAAACTAGAAAAAACACCAGGAAAGAAAACTCTCTGGTTTTTTTTACAAACAGACAAAAATGAGGTTGGGTACAATGAGCCAAATCAAAGCAATATCTAGAGCTGGCAAGACGTCCAGATTTGTGGGTATTCTGTGTTTTCAGTCTCAGCCGTAATGACAACTCTCTTTAGAGGTAAAGGCCAGGGCGGGTTTCAATTTATTTTTCATTATAACATGATATCATATAACGGGAAAAGTTTATAATCATGCATTCACCAATTTGAGAGGGTTCAAATTTGCTAGAAGAGCATATCTATTGGTTACAAAAGATCTTTGCACAGGTGCAATGTTTGAGCCTTGGACATGATCTGAAATCTTCCTATTCCAATATTTTAAATGTAATTGCTTTTAAGCAACATGCTCAGTCCAAGTATTCAAAAATAAAGGGAAATAAACTGCTAGAAATCAAAGGCGATTCATGCCGTCATACTGTCAATCATTTAACAGCATGGGTAGATACATATTAGTAGAATCAACACCCTTAGACACAGACCTGATAGATCGTATTTAACAACAACACAGCAGGTCAAACTATCATTCTAGCATGTACTTAAGTACGGAGTATTAGAGCATGCTGTCATTTTATTGCATGTCTAATGTAGGGCTACTATAATGAGACTATCAGCTACTGATTCCTATCACAAATACTCTTCCCATCATCTCTAGATACACAACAGTACTGCCTCCCAACTTAATTTTACCTAAGAAACATATATGGCATGGAATCTTCCTGCAAATATAGCAGGAAGTATCTTACTTGATCCAAAGAGCTAATGGCTACAGAATAACCAATGGAAAGGAATAATACTATGGAGCAACCTTCTAACAGAGAATGTGGTTGTCATCAGTAAACATCTGAAATTACAGAAAAAAAATGACAAGTGATACAAGCTGCAAGCACTTTAGTGCTTATGAACTGGATTCTCACCTCCAGCACAAGCTACAGGACACCATGGTTTGTCTTGCACGGTTGGTTAAGAGTCATTCAAGTGTGAAATATTCTAAATTCTGGTTGTTAGAGGACTGAGATGTTTAAGTCTTCCTATTTTGAAAAACAGCAAAAAGATTGTGCCTTTCCATAACACAGAGAAAACATGGTTATTCTGAAATGGAACAGAAATGACAGCCTTCTCTCTGTTGCATTATGTAGCTGCAGCTAGAATTGGTCTCTTGGTAAAAATACTAACAATTATTAATATGCATTTATCAAACATTATTATGAAGGAAGAGAAAGCTTAGCCTCCATATTAATTGAAAGGGTGCTGTATTTCTTACTGGGCTCTACACAAAAAAAGTTATCACAAAAGTTTGTTTAACATAAAGAGGATTTCTAAAATACCTTTGTAATTACACCTCCTTGGGACTAATTTCTAGGACAATATGATACTTGCTGTTGCACCTGCTAGTTTACTAGTGCATACAAAGTTGTAAACACAATCTTATAAACAAGACTTTATGTTCTTTACTCTAGGTGGACATAGCTATTTTAGCATTATGTAATTTTCAACAGTCATTAGAGTCCCCATTAGCAGTTCCTATCAGACATGCATTAGAGCAATCTGGGGTTCTAGACACACCTAATTCTTCTTTCCTAGCCTTCAATCAGTGTGGCAGTAATGAGGCACATCCTTCAAGAGACACATATATAACAGCCTATGTTTTTCCATCCTGGGCAAATGCAAGGCAGGTATTGTGGATAATTATCCCCCCTCTGAGAAAATGCTGCCACACATACCCTTCAATGACTTACACCACGAAAGATGTATATTTGATTGTGCTAACAATCTGACAAACTAATTTCTTCTGCAGCTCACAGAAATTGCTTTGTTGTAATATGAGGGGGTCTAGCAGGTAGCATTTCTACTAAGATACAAGCTTACCTATCTTCAAGAAATTGATTCAAGCTGTTGGCAGACTCGGGACAAAATGTTCAGTTAAATTTTTTTTCCAATTGTTTTTTTTCATTATTAGAAGAATTAGAAATAGTCTTGACTAAAAATTAAACTTTACCTACTGACTTAATCAGCGTGACTCCAAAAGCCAGCTGTCTAGATATGGCCTAAATGGCTTTGCCTTATCTGGCTTTTTCTGAGATATCTGATGAAAGGAAAGATCCCCATTCGGGGAAGGGGGAAATGAAAAAAATCTACCTGAATTCCATCACATTCTAGTCCAGAACAGTGAGGCTCCAACTTGACTCATATCACAATTAAAAAAAAAAAAACTACAGTATATAATGTTACTTTTTATAGCTGACAGTGAGTTCTATTAGGCTGCAGAAGAGTCTCTGAAAGAACATGAAAATAGCCTCCCAAGAGAGTGGAAGCCCCACACAGCATGATTTAAATGTGGCAGCTGGGTTGTGGGTGGAAATGGCAGTTTCCATTGAAAATATGTTGCCAATATACCTCCTATGGCTAGATTTCACAGGGAAATGTGGCAGTTATCCTTCTCTGAAGCTCAGCTGCTCAGTTTTAAACATGCACAGACAGGAAAGGTAGCAAGGGTCAATGACTGAATAGACAAAGGTCCAGAATGATGTACTGTCCGAGGACCAAAGGATGAAATTGGGAAATGAGTGGAAGTACAAGCATGTAATAGAAAGATGGCAAGAAAAAGAACAGAAAAGTTTTAAAAAGTTTTAGTTTTAAAAAGTTTTAGTTTTAAAAGATGCAAGGCAACTTTTTAGAAAGTGTATGCCATTTCAGAGACTACTTTTAATTTTCTGAATAGTTAGAGGCATCCAATGCTTAACACTTAGGTCTCATTGAAAGTGGGTTAGCAATGTATTAGTCACTTTTTAAAATGGCCCCTATATATTTGGGGCACAGATCTATAATAGGAATTGTTGTGGCAGCACTAAATATCATCACACATAACATGAAAATACTTAAGTTTAGATGACTAAGCTCCTATATATGAGGATGTGCCTCATTACTGCCACACTGATTGAAGGCTAGGAAAGAAGAATTAGGTGTGTCTAGAACCCCAGATAGCTCTAATGCTCCTATATAAATAATATATAGGTATATAAGCATGGGAGTTAGCATAGCAAGCATGTTGACTGTGGAATATCTATGCTAAGAAATATGAAGTATCATGAAAAAAAATATTTGCAAAATCACTTGTCTCTTTCTTGTTGACCTCTGCATCTTCTTGCAACTCTGACTTAGGCATCATCTTGAAAATATGACTTGTAAATCCAAAAAGACACTTTCTGAGGCAGGTAAAACGTCATGCCTGTAGGATGGATGGCTACTTTATTGATCTCTCTTTTGATACTGGCAGTGTGATACTGTTCTCTGCTTTTTTTTTTTTTTAGTAACTCAGGTTGAAACAATTGTAAAAAAAAATGGAAGACCCTTTCTTTTTATTCTTTTTTCTCCTAATCAATCAATCAATCTGTTATGGCTCCAAATCTGTTTCCTCTAGAGGAGTTCTTTAATCACCAAACTAGCTTTTCTCTCTCTGTTCTCTGGAGAAAATCTCATGTTCCTTTCTGTCCGTAGGCCTGGCTTCAACAGCTGGGACAGAAGGCAGCCTGATCCCGGTCAGTCTTTGCCTGACATCCTTTTGGTTATGGTTCTGGCTTGGGAATTAACAATGTGCTTGGGCCTGCTCAGGCTGATGAAGTAACGAAGCAGTATGTTGCTTCCTGAGGTAGCATTCTCATTGCCAATCCAGGATGTACCACTATCATGACATTTTTCAGTGAAAGGGGTTATGGCTGCTATGCTGTTTGCAGAAATCACTGCTCTCCCTGAAGGTTAGTGTGAGCAGAGAACGCCTGCTATGCCTTCTGGATCAGAGGATGCTGGTATAGGTACATGTAGACTGCAGAACTCAAACGTTTTGACAGGTAGAAAGACCTGAGCAGGACAGCTCAGCTAAGCTGGCAGCATCTCTGGGCATTGTTTTAGTTTTGTGTGGCTGGGTTCTAGTGGAGAAGAGGGGATGCGGGCCGAGATGGCTTCTGCAAGAAGCAGCCAGAAGCTCTCTGTAGGCCCAAGAGAGTAAACACCAGCCAACTCAAGGCTGGAGTTGTTGTTGACCAAGGCCAAGCCCATCAGCGATGGTCACAGTGCCTCTGGGAATCATGTCTAGGAGAAAAAACCCACCAGCAAGCAGCTGCTTTTTGCCACCAGAGAAGGGAGTGAGGTATAAAAAACTGTGCAAGCACCAAGGCCAGGCAATGGTGGGAGGATGCACCCCAGGTGGTGGAGAGGAAGATACCCCTGCAGCCCGTGAAGAAACCCACGGTGGAGCGGGTGGCCCCCACAGCCCATGGAAAAGGCCAAGACCCCACTTGCAGCCTGTGGAGAGGCCCCATGCTGGAGCAGGTGGAGGCATACAGAAGACACTGTGACCCATGCTGGAGCAAACCTCTGCCAGCACTTGCAGCCTGTGGAGAGAGACAGAGATACAGAGATGAGCGAGAGAGAGAGATCGATTCACGCTGGAGCAGGTGCTCAGGGAGAGGGAAGGCTTGTGACCCTATGGAGGACCAGGCTGGAGCATCTGGATGTGAAAGACTGAGAGACATTCTATGATTCTATGACTGCACTCCATAGCAGTGACCCACACTGGGGCAGTTGGTGAAGAGCTGAAGCCCCATGGGAAAGGACTCACATTGGAGAAGTTCATGGAGGACTGTCTCCCACGGGTGGCACCCCATGGTGCAGCAGGGGAAGGGTGTAAGGAATGCCCCCCCAGCTAAGGAGGAAAAAACTCGTGAGAAACTGACTATAACCCCCATTCCCCCATTCTCTGCCCCTCCCCATGCCACAATGCGGGGGAAGAAGGGAGCAAAATTATGACTAAAGTGAAGTCTGCTAAGAAGGGAGGGGTGTGGGGGGAAGGTGCTTTAAGATCTGGTCGCACTTCTCATTATCAGACTCTGGTGTCACTGGGTGTGTAGTATAGTATAAAAAATTAGAGAGTTTTCTTTCCTTTATTCTGTGTTGAGTCTGTTTTGCCCGTGACATTAATTGCCGAATGATCTCTCCCTGTCCTTATCTTGAGTCCTACGCCTCTCAATATACGTTTTCTCCCCTATCCAGCTGAAAAGGGGAATGATAGAGAATCTTTGGTGGGTGTCTGGCCTCCATCCAGGGTCAAAACACCACAAGCATACATAAATTCTACTATAAGTTTGGTCAATTACAGACTGAGGATTTCTGTGGATCCTTCTCTTGGGGTTCAGAAGCTAAGGTCTATTTAAGTTGTGCTCTAGAAGCTTGTGCTCATAATCTGGTTTATGTGACTAAATGCTTTTTGTGAATATCACAGATGCAGAAATTTAATGGTGGAAAACTTCTCTCATTCTCTAATTAACAGGTTAATGCATATGAAGGTGGGGTTAGGTGTCAGAAGACACTTTAGTTTCCATAATACACATTTTGGAGGTAGGGATGATAAGATACTTAGGTATGTTGTCATTTCAAGTTATCTGACATGCAAAGTTATATTGTAATGTACCCAGTTAGTAAATCTTTTTTTATGCTGCACAAGATGATTCTGAACTTCCTTACGGCTTAAAAAATTAGGGAGTTAGGTATCATTTCTATTTTTCAGACCAGCCAAGAATTTTTTTCCTTTGTGAGAAGTTCTTTTTTTCACAAACTTTTAGAGTAAGATCATTACAAACTTTCCCGGGGGTAACCATAATTAAATTCTGTTCTTGCTTACACAAGAGATCAATTTAATCTATAGTATTCATAAACAGTAAAACAAACAAAAAAAATGCTACTAGCAAATCCTAACTAACCACGATAATTCTGCTGTAGTTCTGCCCGAGCTGTCCACTAGACTGCCATTTCTAAATCTGACTGCTGTAACTTTCAGTGAATGATCAAAATTACAGTAGATGAAAAAAGCTAAATGTTTTCTCTGTTTTATAGTTTTTCTTAAATGCTGTCATTCAAAACAAGCATCTCTACTCTTAGTTAACGTCATTTTAACTGTACAGTCCTTCATCCTACATCCTTTAATAACATAACTGGAAGCAGCAAGCTTGACTGCTAAGATACGAAGTTAACACAGCAGTCAGAATTTATTTGCATTCTTTCTTAAATGATATTTGTTTTATAACTCTGACTCAGTTTCTGAGTGTCTTTCCCTGTGATCTCTTTAGGACTCACAAGCTAAGCAAAGCCAGGCCACGTCAGTTCTGAGTATGTCAGTATTTTCCAATTTCCACCTAGGTGCTACAGAGACAGTACTGTGACTCAAAGCAGTACACTTTCCTTGCCAGTAGCACTGAGACAAATTCTTAGCTCTCCATTGTGGAAGGGACAGAAGAATGTAAAGCTGGTAATACCTTATGTCACATGGAATTAAAAAGAAGAGCTAAGTGTCTGTGTTTTAAGATCTAGAAATGTTAATTCCAAAGTCTTGCTTAAAATAAAGTCATGCAATCACATTCTGTCAGAATTATTCCTACATTCTCAGACAGATAAACAATCTTTCCCCCCGCCCCCCCCACTTTTCATACCAAATTCATATACACTATAAATGTGTGGTGGTAAAAAGCTGCTATGACCAGTCTTGTAAGTCAATGTGCTATTGGGAATGCATTACACCACGATAAGCAATCTGACCTTTGGTGTCACTTGAAATCAAATACCTAACATCACAAAATGTACTAAGGCTACTGTGTTAACAATTGTGAAATGTTTTGAAATTAACGGTTGAAAAGGCTTTATGAGCATAAAATATAGTTGCTGTTGTAAAGCTACCTAGTTGGGAGTTTGTGTCTTCTACTTCCTTTCACAAAGTATAGGATATCCAGAGAACCCTCTGAGAAATCAATTTCAAAGTCTGTCCTTGTTTTTTTGCTTGGCAACTAGGGAAATGCAAACATCTATAAGACTCAGAGAGTATTCATTATATATGCCACGATACATGACATATCCTCTTGTTTGAGCTTACTGTTTGCTTGTCCCCTTTTCCTGAAGTAGTCCTTATGGTTACTAAGAACCAACAAACCATTAATCCTCATTGATCATCCCAGAAGAAATCATGCCCAAGAAGGATCTACTATTAAGCAGTGAATCAGTAATTCTATCACACTATGCTTATTGTCCCTGAAATACTCAATAAAAAGAAATTATTTGATAATCATGGTATAAATGAAGATTTAATCTAAGAAGGATGGGCTAAAGCAAAAGACACTGGAATGGAATTCAGAGGCATGACTCAACTTCTGGCTGTGACGCAAATTTTGTGTGTGGTAGCAGAGTCACGAACTGCTAGTTTACTAGGGGAGCAAACGCTTTACAGCTCTCAGTTTCTATGCATAGCTGCACAATGAAATTCTAACATCCAAGGGAGGCATGTCTGCTCCTCTTCTGATACCTAGGGACATGTAGGCACTTAACACACAGCAGAATTTAGAGGCTGTAATCCAGACAGGAGGAAGATATTTTCTGTAGTGGGGGATTTCCACTCTGAGAATTAATCACCTTAAGCCGCCTTTTTTGTCTACAGAAATGGAGATGAACTCAGTCTCTTGACTGTGAGCTGGTCAGAGGAGGAATCACGATCCCAACCTTAGACACTATCTAATACAGAGCACACAGAAACATGTGAGAAATTTGTATTTAATATCACCTTTTTCCAGGGGTAACTGAAGTTTCACTTTACACCTCTCAGAGGACTGCTTGCTCATGCAGTTTTATAATAATCTGACTTGAGAGTGGCCACTTCAATAATACTTCATGCAAAAGAAAACATTTACATGTTCTTTGCTACTGGTGAAGTATTCATTCTATTCCTCTCTGTCTCTCTTTCATATGAAGTGCTAGTGCTGGGACTAGAAATCGGGTTCTTCTCTCTCCAAGTGGCTGCTCAATGTTAGAAAACTATATCCTTTCCTCTTCCCCTTGGATATTTTACTGTTCACAAAATAAGAACAGATCAAGAAAAGAGAATACAAGCGTTCTGACATCTTAACTTCTCCATAGTCAACTCAAGTTCCCAGAAGATGGTGGAAACTTGTCCTAACCCCTGCTGACACAGAGTAACATAGTGGGTGACTGCCATGTTTGTATAGATCACAAACTGAACATAAGAGATTACAGATGCACTAACTATGTTCCAATCACCTATTCCCTGTTCACTGAATATAGGTATGATTTTCTCCTGGAGACATTATGAGAAAAACAGAAGCTGTAAGTGCATATAACTGGTGAATTTCTTTCACAAGGATTAGTTGGACAGAAAGCATTCTTTCACTACTTGTTCGTCCCATTTAGTCGCCCGCTCACTGCTTAAAATAAAAAATAATAAATAAAAAGATGGCTGAGAAATCTGTCCCAGCCTCACAGAACTGAACTTGAAAAAGCTGGTTTAAATGACTGGAATTGTCATTTAAAGCCAGTCATACCCTGTCCTGTCTCATCTGGCCTTGCAGTACTAAAAATTTTACCATAAATCATCGAGTTATGACACAGGCCTAACTTCAATCACTGGAATATTTTCTCTTGGGCATTATACCCTTCCTTCACTCTTCATGCATACTTGCAGTGTGGCACTGCTGGTTCTTGCAAATATCAAAAGGACATTAGGTTCTGCAACCCCCTTTCATGTAATCAGTAAACTGCAAGATTTTCTTAGGAAAGTGATTCATGCAGGTAGCCAGGAACCTAATTTGGTAGGGTCCACTTATGTGGTTGAAGCTACCACCATTTACAGTGTCCTAAGCTGCAGAGTGCTGAGGATGTCTTCATGAGTTATCTGTCCCCTGGGCATTTGATTCTGTACTGTGGATGTATTTATTTAGATTTAATATTGTCATCAAAGATGGCTCAGGAATACCTCTCCTTTCCCTGTCCTGAGTTGACACCACTAGAAGCAGTACCTCATATCAGCCACTAATAAGAAGTGATGTCTTTGAAAGTGCTGTCTCAACTTATTGAAAAACTTAAATTTAAGTCTTTAAAGACACATAGCAATGTATTTTTAGGGAAAAAAATAACCACCAAACTACTCTTTGTTATCTTTTTTCCTACAACCTTGGTTTTGTTTTCTCACTTTACTTTTTCTGTGCATCATTTCTCTCCTATTTTTACATATACATCTATGTGGATTTTTCTGCTGGCATGGTCAAGTGATTTAGAACATGCAGAAGGTAGGTGGACATTGCTTTCTGGTTGCTTCATATTTCAGTTGGTTTCTTGTTTTCTTCACATTCTTTTTCTACCCTAAGTAATACTTAGCGAGGCAAATCTTATCAATTATGAATATTTGAAAGATAAATCTAACCATAACTTTATTTATTACTTATGTAATTTCCCCTGTCACTTTTTTTGATGATTCCAGCAGAGTTCAGAACATTTTCAGTGACATGGACAGTAAGGTGCAGGGCAACACTTCTCTGATAGCATGGGTGCCACCTATGGATAAAACTTTGAAAAAGTCACCTGTTACTTGTGTTGGCATGGACACTGGAGCAAAGAATAAAATTATTTGCCCTGTCTATCCAGATATCAGTACTCAGCAGTACCTTCTCTCTCCAAATCCCTGACTTGGGATGCTCCAACTCACAGGCCATTTTCCAACTGCATGTGTAGCATTTAGATATGTCGCTGCTCAGAAAAACTTTTGGTAGGAGGATGCAGGCAGCTCTGTATTACCCTAAACCCAGTGCACAATGTTGCTCATTGCTTTTCTAGTTTAGTGTAGAGCTAAAAACTATGATGGCATTATCACTAAAATATACATTAATAAACAGATGTCTTAAATACTCTTAAATACAGCTTTTTAAACCTCAGAATCAGTATTTTTACAGAAATGTTGTAAAGCAAATTCACAAAACATGAAATGGGAAAACTAGAGTTGATTCTAAATGTAAAGTTGTCTTATCATTACACATCAGTTAATTTTGCTTTATCCTCCAGAAAAATTTCTTGATACGAAAAGCATTGAAACGTAGGGTTAGACTTCCTCTGACATCAGTGGGCATTAAGCAGGTCTTTACTTAAATATCAGAGAAATATCAGAGATGGAGTTTTGGGCCTTGTGTTTGTAATAACACCCCCATATATGCTTCTGTCTTTACATCTTAAGATGCCTGAAATTCTCCTTCTGTTTACAAGTGGGGAAACAGAGGTATAGGGTGATGAAATGTCTTGGCCATCATGTGCAAATCAACTCTGTAGATCCTCTTTTCCATTACGAAAAGCACAAATTATTCAACCTGAAACGATTTCTTTCTCTCCTAAGAGAAAACAATGTTCTCAGCAAAGCTACTAGGCCAACCAAAGAAATTTCCCACAGGCAAAGGAAAAACATGCATAGCTACTTCCAGGATCTTGTTGGGGAAATCTTCTTCCCAGTATTACCGGATGTTCTGCCCTTTCTTTTTTCTTTTTTTTTTAATTTTCTTTCCCATACTTTCTGCATGGCCTTCCTTTATTTCGTGGCTGATGACAACTTCTCCAGACAGATCCTTCCACAGAAATCACTGTAAGTGGACTGCTGCATAAGAAGTATAACCAGCACCTACCATTTGAAAAAAATGAGCATATCATCGACCAATCTCATAGCCTTCTATGATCTCATCACCGGCTGGGTAGATGGAGGGAGAGCAGAGGATGTCATCTACCTTGACTTCTGCAAGGCTTTTGATACTGTCTCCCATGACATCCTGATAGCAAAGCTGAGAAAGCATGGGATAGATGAGTGGACAGTGAGGTGGGTTGAGAATTGGCTGTCGGACCGAGCCCAGAGGGTCGTGATTCGTGGAGCGGAATCTGACTGGAGGCCTGTGACTAGTGGTGTTCCCCAGGGCTCGGTGTTGGGTCCAGTCCTGTTTAACATCTTCATTGACGACCTTGATGAGGGAATAGCATCCACCCTCAGCAAGTGCTGATGATACAAAGCTGGGAGGAGTGGCTGACATGCAGGAACACTGTGCTGCCATCCAGTGAGACCTGGACAGGCTGGAGAGCTGGGCAGGGAGAAACCAGATGAGGTTCAACAAAAGCAAGTGTAAAGTCTTGCACCTGGGAAGGAACAACCGTTTGTATCGGTACAGGCTGGGGGATGACCTGCTGGAGAAGAGCTCTGTGGAGAAGGACCTGGGGGTCCTGGTGGATGACAGGTTGGCCATGAGCCAGCAGTGTGCCTCGGTGGCTAGGAGAGCCAATGGGATCCTGGGGTGCATCCGGAGGAGTGTGGCCAGCAGGTCAAAGGAGGTGATCCTCCCCCTCTACTCTGCCCTGGTCAGGCCCCACCTGGAGTACTGTGTCCAGTTCTGGGCTCCCTGGTATAAAAAGGACAGGGATCTCCTGGAAAGTGTCCAAAGAAGGGCTACAAAGATGATTAAGGGCCTGGAGCATCTCCCCTATGAGGAAAGGCTGAGAAAATTGGGACTGTTCAGCCTTGAGAAGAGAAGACTAAGGGGGACCTAATTAATGTTTATAATGATCTTAAGCAGGGGATGCAGGGGGAATCAGCCAGCCCCTTTTCAGTGGTCTGTGGAGACAGGACAAGGGGCAATGGCTGCAAGTTGGAGCATAGGAAGTTCCGCACCAACATGCAGAAGAACTTTTTCACAGTGAGGGTGACAGAGCCCTGGGACAGGCTGCCCAGGGAGGTCGTGGAGTCTCCTTCTCTGGAGATATTCAAGACCCGCCTGGACGCCTATCTGAGTGAAATGTCCTAGGGAGCTGCTTTGGCAGGGGGGTTGGACCCGATGATCTCTCGAGGTCCCTTCTAACCCCTACAATTCTATGATTCTATGATTCTATGATTTTAGCAATGCGCAAGCCAAGGGACCCACTGCAAAAAGTGAATCCCAAATCTGCCGTTTGCTGTTGCTGCTCAGTTGGGTAGGTACTATCCATGCACCTGCCTTTGATTCTATTTCCGTTCCTTCCACCTTGGCCTCTCCCTCCCCCTTTTTAGGCCAGTATTCCTGGCACATACGGATCCTGCTACTGGCTGCCTCTGAAATTGCTATTCCCAATCCAGATGGTGGCAGGAGAAATTGGACTGTAGTTCCTTTGTGTAGTCACCTCTAGACAATGGCCACTAGCTTGCAGACCCACACACCAATTGCTGGTGTATATTTGGTTGACGTTTCAGACCCAACTTTGCACCTTTCTAATCATTAATCAACAATCAGACAAAGGATATATTGCTGAATCCAGACAGCAGCCAATACAGACCTCTAATACATTATGGATTCTCTGTCAGCACATTTATTTATTGTTTGCAGTGCTCTGTTTGAAAATCCCTATGCTCTTTCATTTTATTTATTTATTTACTTATTTATTTCCCTTTAGCCAGATTTAACAAAGCAGTGAAGCTTCGTTCATTAACATTTTTTACAAAGTCTAAATGGTGGATTACTTTATATAAGATATATTTATAGTATTATTCTTAGTATTTACCACAATTTACCAAAATCTTTAGAAAATACACCATTAAATTAAAAAGAATTAAATAGCATAGACAATACCAGAGTACAGATTTTCCTTGGGTAAATATCTAGTGAATAGTTTTATCATTCTTTAACACTATAATAAAGGTAGACTATCAGCTTAGAGGGAAATTAATATACACTTGTCTATACTTCCAGCATTCTTTGGGATTTTTCACCATATCATAAAAGCAAGCAACAATGAGGACCTCACTGTTCTGTGGTTAGGCTTTAACACAAATGCATCAGTGGACTTCAGGTTCTGCACAGTATGCAACCATGCTCTGCTATCAAATTAATGTTAAAATATGTATGTCCTGGCTTCTGATTTATAATATCGTTGACAAATAGTAAAAAGGACAGGCATGCCATAAAGTTTATGGATGGAGTGATGGCATGCACAATGATGCCTCATAAAGAATAAGGGGGAAAGTTATTTGTTCTTGTGGATTCAAGAACTAAAATACAGATAGACTGGCTGCGTGCACAGAATTTTTCATAAATATCCCACAGTGCACCCTGTTGTACAGCAGCCATACATTAATTAGAGCATTCAGCAGACACTGCAATGTGTTACACTCACCCAAGTGAATCTTCATTTTTCACATGCAGGGCCTTACTAATTAAAATCAGCTTTGCAATTAAATGTGGAAAATTGTGTTAAACTTTCAAGCGTGGTTTAGAAAAAAATGTATTTATTTTTAGAGTATTTTATTTTGATGCAAATGAATTCTCCATCAAAGTGAGACCAGTAAAAGGGAGGTATGAGGATTTCTCTTTTTTGTATTATAGATGCTCCTCTCAGTTGCAAGTTGCAATGCTCCACTATCTCTCTGCCAGTACCTGGCCCTGTTCCAATGCTTTTAGTGAGTGCTATCTGTCAAGGCATGAATAATACAGCCCCTAGGCTGTCGGCAGAATCCAAATGAGGCATACATCAGGAAGCAAGCACTCGACTTTAGCTCCAGAACATGCTCCTGTGAAGACAGGCAATTATTCACCCACGGCTGCAGCCATGGCAATCAAACTGGTGGGTGAACAGGTATATGAAATGAAAAAATTTGAATAAGAAATATGGCACAAGCCACAGAAATTCAATAATTTTCTAATAAGAGAGAGACATTTGAGTCTTTTAATTTTGAAGTTTTGGAGCCTGAATTATTTCACTCACTGTGTTCTAAAATACAGATGGCTAAACTACAGTACATACCACCAAGGCAATATATGTGGGGCTTTTCCTAATCAAAAGAGCACTGCAGATTTTTATAAATCCAAATAAACCTTTTGTATCAAGTGACAAATCCCTTGCTTAAAAATTAAAGAGTGGTCAAACCAATTCTACCTCCATAATGTACTAGAAACAGACACAGCCTAGTAAAACAACAAAGAACTGGTTGATACTGAGAATTTTTGTGCTAAATTGAAATGCAGTGTATTTTATAAGGTTAGGGACAACTTATACATTACAGATCCAAACATTATTTTATGATCCCTCTTCATTTTTTAGATGTGCTTCTTTCTGAAAGACATTGTATCAGTAATAAATGAAAAAAAAAATCCCTTACAAATGCAATATGAACTGAAGAAAAGGCATGCAAAATTCCTCTGTAGATGAAATGTCTAAGTTGGTTTATTTTATCTGAATTCTTATTTTCCGCGATCAAATTGAAATTCATGGTATAGTGAGAGCTTTATTGGTATTTACATTTTAAATCTGAAGGGCTTATCATTTGGCCTTAACAATTCATCCTTCACTGAAACCTGATGTATACTGTTTCAGACTATGATTGTGGTTTGGTTTAATTTCTATACAATGGCTTTATGTGCTTTCAAATATATACTGATATATGCATTAAAACAATCCTAAATTATTATACTAGTGCCATGCTAACAGCTTAAGGTTCTTTTTAGGGCTCTTATTTGTTAGAGAGTGTTTCATTCTGAAGCACATCGTATTTGGCAAGTGATTAGTCCATTACAGAATCTAATTGCTTTTGTTACTTGAGAAAAAAAACCAAACTATGGTGTTGTGAAGCTTTTTTAATAGGCTATCACATGTAATCAGTATTTTTTTTTAATGGAATCTAGTTAAGATTATTATTTTACCATTCTATGGTTCTATGATTTTATACATGCCTATTTACATGGCTTTTATTTGGTATGTGATGGGTTTGGGGGAAAATAAAAAGCTAAATGCATAACAACAGAGCAGGGTGTAATATTTCCAAAACTGTCATTCACATCTACTCAGTAGATAACACGAGCCAGTTTGTGCATACTTATTGTAGAGCATCCATGAGATTTGTATCTGCAGAACTTAGACCAGAAACAGGACTTGCTTTTACATTTGTATTTGTATAGATAAAATGTGAAACCTGTTGCCTTTAAAGTTGATTAATGAAACTGGCAAACCTCTTACAGACAGACAGACAAAGTCAACAGACATCCTGAAAACACAGTTCTGGGAACACTCTCCTGGTGTGGTTTGAGTTAACTGCTATATAACCAAATGGAATGTTCACAAATAAAGTATTCAAGGATCTAGACCAGGTTTGTCACTCAAAATTAGTTCACAGCTCTGAACATATAGGAGTGCTGTTTGGTATTATGCTGCTACACCAAACAGTCCTCAAGAGCTACCAAATGAATAGACTAAACAGTGTCAAGAGCACGGCCTAGGGAGAGGTTCTGGCTTTCAGACCTAAGATTTGAATTCTTTTCTTGTCCCCACCACTATCTGAACATGTCTATGGCTTATTTTTTGGTTTTGATTTTGTGTTTAGCTTTTTCACAACCTTTGGTTTTCTTTTTATTTTTCAGGACCTGATACTGCAAAGATACATGCGCTTTTTGAACTCTTGTGAGTAGTTCAGTTGGTCTCAGGTGCCTGGAAACATAAACCACAGATACTGAAGTCCTGTCTATGTCAACACTAGCATCTAGGCACTGCCTCATGGCAGACAGTGCTAGAGGGCGTGTGACAGCTTCAGGTTTCTGGGTATTAATAAAATACAAGAAAACTCGAGAGATAAGCCTGGTCTGAAGAAGACCGGCACACCACCTAACTTTGGGCACACTCTCAGTGACCAAGCTGGGATGCTAATCTCCTGAGCTTTCTGTGCAGTCACTGAGCTTTCGTCAAGCTTACTTTAGAGATCCTAGTGTCCTGCCCTAAAATGCCCTGCAGAGACACCTGTCCATCTTAGCTACTAGCAGGCCCAACTAACAAGCTAAAACTAAGCACCAAACTTAAAAGAGGTTAAAGCATAGTAGTACCAACTAAGTGACACAAGGTTTCACTTCAAACTAAGATTTGACACAAAGAAATAATCAAAAAGATGGAAATGATACAAGCTGTTACCTCAAAGGAAACATCAATGGCATATAAGGCCTGCTTGTTTCCCTGTCTAACCTTAACATTGCAGCTCTTTCATAATTAAGAATACAATTACAGTACAAAACTCTACTTTGACTTCTACCTGATATTTTATAAGCAGAACATTTAATCCCCTGAATCTGTCTCAAAATTTGAAAGGATATTTATTTCAGTTCAAGCTTAATGTAGCATCTGAAAGGGTTTTCACTGTCACATTGGTATCAGAAGGATAAAATTACAATGAAAAAAAAAGACCAAAATTCCAGAGACTTCAAGATGTTACAGAAGAAATAGAATTCTGGGGAGCTCTGACTACATCTAGTGGAAGCAAATACAATTCATTGCTAATAATGAGCCGGTCTGGTATTGTGAATGGAAAGGTCTTAACCTCATTAAAATGCTCTGTAGGTCTAAACAGAATTGAGTTAGGCATCAGCTGAGATATGCAATTCCCTGAACACATCAATTTTTTAAGACGGTCTGATTTGCTTGGAAGAAATGTTTTAGGTACCTTCCCACCCAAATAGCAAAACAGAAAAAAAGAACAAGATAAATTCCCTCTGATTCTTTCAAAAACATAAACTTACAAGCTGTCGGTTGGACTAGATAAAAAATTACTGCTCTTTTAGAAAACAGAAAAGAAGTTTGTGTTTCTACACTAAATAAGACATATATTGGTTAAATATATTTTGATTAGTGGATTGGCAATCAGGGTGACAAGAAAACATAAAAAAACCCACAAATTCTTTAGCCAGTAGAAAAAAAAAGGATTTTTTGATATATTTCCAATTTTTATTCTTTGCGCATCCACCCAAATTTTCATTTAATTAACAGCTCTGAGATTCAGTCTGTTTGTGTACTGACATACCAGAATCATGACAAGAAAGCAAAATATGGAATTAACGTCTGAAAACTGCATGTAATCTTTCCAAACTTCACATCTATTCCTCCCCTTCTCCCCAAAAAGGGTGATTTTACACAAACACAGACACATAGATCAAAGCTAGAGCAATTCAGAAGAAAAGTCAGGTTTGGGGTTTTTTTTTTAAGCTAAAAGAGTTACTTTCTATATGTGTCAAAAGTTTTGTTTTTAAATCTGCATGCAAATCCCAAGAAGTGTAAAGAAATATACCTAGTTAGAATCTTTTAACTAGAAAAGACATTATAATCACATCATTTAACTGTTGACTGCTCGTGAAATTTCTGAGGGAAAAGAAGGATTTGGTGCCATTCGTTAATTACTGATGAGGCTTGTATTTACATGAAGAAAATGGACAAAAGAAAATCATGGTTTGAAATGAGAAATCACAAGTGAATTTAAGAAAAATAATTTAAGAGAAATGATTTTGGTTACTTTTCCTAAATCAATGTTCGCATCTAACCAAACCCTTCAAATAACCATAAAAACATCACCACTCTTATGAGTGAAAAAAGATTAGTAAAAGAAATATGAATATAATTATTTTAGGGTTTAGAATGTTTAAATGTAATTAAAAAGAATTTTAGTAGCAGGTAGATGACTTTTCTTGTCTAATTTTGAAAATATTTTTGAGTATGTCCCTAAGCTTCATTCACTGTTAAGAAAACAAGGCACATGAGTGGACTGAGTGGGACATGTCACTGATAAAAATCGATTTGATATCATTTCCTGTTTCAAATAAATGCCTTAACTATAAACATGTAACTTCAATTTAATTCATAAAAAACATATGACCTCACT